>WURT03000028.1:345934-372719 GCA_009936505.3 Holothuria glaberrima
ATCCTCCCCGAAGGGGCGATCAAGCTCTCGAGATCTGATCCGGGGAACGAGAGCGTTCCCACTTACAAATTGATCCCATGCTCGGGGTCAGATCCGGATCTGATCGCCTGCTCGTACTCAAGTGGGAACACACTCTTTGTGAGGTCTGGTCAGAGTGTTCTGATTTCTAAGCAGGCTCAGTTCTAATGGTTTTTTAGGGTTGATCAAGGGTGGTCTGGGGGCTTCATTGGTTTGGGCAGTTTGGCTAACCCCAAATCCAATGTCTTGGATGGGCTGTGCACAATGTGTCATTGGTTTCAGGTAGACGTGGTTGCGTCCAAACTGACAATTGTGCAGTATTCATGAGCATTAAAACACAGACCGACGCACACCATTGTCATTGCATACAGTGCATACTGTATTATGTACGTACTGCTGTTCTCAATTGGTCTCTGTTTACTTTTGGAAGGTAGCTCCAGTTATTTAAGAACTAATTTGTGCAGTAGGGCATTCAAAATGGCTAATATTACAAACTAGGGTAGATAGTTAATCTCCCCAATTGGGCAAAAAACAGGAGACTCTGTGGTATTCCATAAAGGTATAAAAGATTGTATTAATGTCAGACCATGGATGGTAACATTACCTAGTCCTACTACACTGAAATCAGATAGATTCATATGAATGTAAATTTAATAAAAGACATAGATCTGTGTAAATGTTTCAATGGGTATACCTCACTTTCATATTAAATATGCTACAGTAGGTCCTACACTCTTGCCCCAGAATTTAAAAAAGCCCGCTACTAAATTAAAGGCGCTCATTGAGTTGATATCGGTAGTTTTTGTGACGAATTTGAAGAAAAGCATTGCTGACAATTCATCTAATTAGTCCAATTACTCATGTATCACTTCCTTTAGTTACTAAAATATGTGAAGTTGCAGTTTTTGTCAACAGGGGTGGCATATGTTTACTACCTAATGGTAAAAAGTGTCTGGTCACAAATTTGTAATAAATGATTTTAATCATTAATTACCATGTCATTGCCATTTCATTTGTGATTCAGACGTGCAGAATCTCTTAGTTTGATAATTTACCATCAAGATGTGAGTAAATCTCAACAGGTGTGAAAAAATTCATGAATTTTGTGAACCAACTCAATGAGCCCCTTTAACTTATGCCCCTTTTCCACTTTACACAAAAACACCTGTCTAGTACAGCTCCCATACAAACTTACAGTAGCTATAGCACTGAGTCTACAGTAAATTGCTCAAGGCTACATCCACATGATACTGTGTACAAGCTGAACTGGGATTACCCAACTGACTGCACAAGTCAACACTGGCCATTACCAGAGTGAACTTATTCATGCCAGTCAAAGTGCAGTAACCGATTGTATTTAGGGATATGATCATGTTTGGGGTGATGCCATACCTAAAAATTATATCACTTGTGTTTTCTGAATCGTCCACTATAATTGCTCTTTCTAGTACCATAAATTTAGGAATATGGATTAGAAGTTACACATACCAACAGACCCCAGAGTTAACACAACAAAACCCTGCCAGCAGAGCTAGTGCTCAGATTACAAGGTGTTAGCTCAGTGACAGTACCAGTAGCAGAGATTTGTTTGAAAAAGTGGGGGGGGGGGGGAATGAGCCCTTGTGGCAAAAGTCACTGTGTGAAAAAGGGAATGTCAATGGGAGCATACCCAAAAAGTGGGGGAGAGGATATATTCCCCCCATCCTCCCCAGGATTTCCACCTATACTCAGTACCCGTACTATATAGGCCTATAAGTGGGAGGTACCAGACATAAATTAAAGGAGGTGCTAGGAGAAACTTTAGAAAAGTTAAGCTGTCTGGAAAAAGGACATTTGCACTTGCCCCAATTTAATTTTTTGACAAATTAGCTAAATCTTACACATTTCTCTTTCCCTAATTCAAGTATTTTGATGTTTTAGAACAAAGGTATCCCATGGTTGAAATAAAGCCAAGGCTGTTTACTTTAGATGAATTTTGAATTACAGAACAAAAAATAAAATCACAAGTCAGCCATAAAAAAATTAAAACAGGTGGGTATACTGGCAATTCAAACTGGGGTGAATGCAGACATATGTGTGCCCTTTAATCATGTACTTAAGCTACAGCATACAGTATGTAGATTGACATTACACAAAGCCACATAAATACCACAGACTTTACCTTGGGTCATACCAAAGACATTAAAAATGGAACCTACTGCCATTGTGCTTGGTGCTCAGCATAAGCAATAGAGTAGGGAAAACAAGCCAGTGAGCCACAACTGGAGAAAGGCGTGGCCAGCCCTACTTAAACCATTTTACAAACTGAGCCGTAAAACCTCATCTAACTATCTAACCACAGACTTAATTAGTAGACATGATGACACAATTGTTTGAATGTAACCTTTGAGAGGGTAAATGGAAAAGTTCATTGTGGTTTCATTGAGTCCATTCACACCTACAGTATTCAGGCCAAAAAATTCCCCTAGATGTCTCCACAGCAATTTCTGTAAAAAAATACTGTGGAAACCACAGCTCTTCACTGCATTTTATGAGATCCCCACAGCATTTTTAGGATTCCCTCGCACTGCCACAAGTCATGTCAGCAGCCCAACGCGTTCCATGGAGTAAGAGTCTACCATACACTGCACTGTTCATGTGATGTTCCACAGTGTATATCATCCAATGTTGAACTGAAACCCAGTGTAAAGGGCTTTTATCAGTACCTAGCTTTTATGACAAGGGTGGGGGATAGAAGGGCACAATGTTTTTGTCTAGTGGTAACTGATGAGTCTCCCCCCCCCCTCATATCAATGAAAAGAGGATTTAGAGTGATGCTATATTTTCATGTGAACTTGGGTTCACTTTGCATGAACTTGGAGTCATCAGACTGTATCAGCTTCTCATAACAATATATGTATGGCAAAAGACTCCAAAAACATTTAAGTTGGTTTGACAAGCAAAGACCCTATCTTGACCATAAACAGGCCTTGAATTTTGAGGCATGCGAGTGCGATCGCACGCCATCACTCAGCTCAAATCACTGTGAGAGGTGCAATTTTTTCCACACCTAGATAAAGAATGTAAACTCAGGTAATCTATTAAAGTTTAATAAAACAGCATGTCTTCCACACTCCTTAATTTCCTGAGGAGTGAGATTTGTAGCACACCTGGAAAATCTAAAACTGAAGGCCTGCCATAAATAAGTCTGAACACTCATATCAACATCTTAGACAACATTTGGTAACACTTCGGAACAAAAATGATTGGTAAATTTTAGACCCTGTAGCTCTACGAGTAAGCAGACAACTTCTGCACATGTATTGTGTTGGTTTAGCATCTTAGTAGGCCTATCCATATATTTTACATGTTAGGCAATGGCAAAACTGCAAAGCCCCCCTTAAGAAATGTGGCTCGTGGGGAAAATATCCAATTGAAAGTTGTCAATATATTATAGATAATTGATTGAGAGTCTTTTGAACATGCCAGTAGAATGTTTTTGTCATTTTTGACAAATTTGGACATGTTTGATACTGTAAGGTATTTTGAAGTGGTACTCTCTGCAGTACAACTTGAATGCAGCAAGCTGTAGATTACTTGTGTAATCTAAACATGTACTTCGGAGCTAAAATCTCTTCCCTTTTTCAGTCAAAATTTTCATTAATGGTTACAGATGACAAAAATTATTTTTGAAAGAATTTGAATGATTTTAAGTCATTTTTTGATATGGTTATAACAGTTTTATCAATATTCTGTGGGGTGCCACCTGTACGAAGCTTATCAACTGGAGAAAATAATGATAACTAAATAGCCATGCATTTATACCTCGTTTGTTTACGAAATTCCGATGTGCACAAGAAAGAAATGTGACATAGACCATGGTTCAGAACATTGGGATAGTGCTTTGAGAATGTAGAGATTGATCACCGGAGAATGTAGAGACTGATCGACGCGGCAAAAATGTGGCGCGTTTCTAGGTATAATGAGCAGCAAAAACAGCTGCTTCCGTGGCATTTGCCATGGTTGCTGGGGATTATTTCTTTCCCTGGTATTGCCTACATTATGACATTGCCAATGGTGAACTGTGATACCACAGGGTTAAAGGTCCACATTTCAACAGCTTTACTGTGAAAGCATTGTCTCTTCAATCATTTCAAGAGCACAATAAAGTCAGTTCACAATCAGAGTATAATTAATGATGGTCCCTCCTTACTTAGAAAGGATTTTTCAACCCTTTCAGCTCAGCTAATGCCCCTTCCCCTTTCCCTTTTATATGATTTGCATTATCATCTGTTACACTGAGGGAGACATTCAAGGTGGGGGAGGGACGTCCAGGACAGACTTACTGATAATGATAAAGCCCTTATATAACACCACCAGGGCTCAATTTGAACAGTCACCTGGTTGCCCGTGACAACCAAAATTTGTGACAGACAACCAAAAACTGGTGGGTTCATGCAAAAAATTTAAAGACTGTTTCTAGGGTCAGCCTGCAAATTTCCATGTGGACTACTAAATTTTCTTTTGGACAAACAAAAAAGACAGGTTGTCCAATGGACAACCATAAAGTTTTCTTAAAATTGAGGCCTGACCACCAAAGGTGCTTTTTTAGAAGGCGTCTGGAATTTTGAAAAAAAAAAAAAAAAGCTGGAATGTTGCATGTGATCTCCCCAGTTATGACAAGATTGTTTTATAACCAGGATAATGAATTTTCCAGAAGGTTCCAACTGAGGGTGGTATTCTCACTTCTCACAAGCTGCACCAGGTATGGTATGGCCATGGTGGAGAGGGAGAGGGGGTCAAGGATGGCAGAGTGCCACCAAAGAAATTTTCAGAAAAAATGAGGATGGTATTAGTTCTAGTATCTTAAATCTTTTAAACCTTACACAATGGATAGGAAAATCTGACTTTGTCCTCTTCTTACCCCCACCCCTCTCAAGATGAGTTTATTCCCCCAGACCCACATTAAGAATGCTTTCTGCCTGCACATCCATCAGGTAGGCCAAACCCATACCAGCAATTTTGTTACCTTCAAAACTCAGAAGTGTTTATCTACCTTAGAGCAAGCTCTGCAGCTTTTGTATACATTTTAGTAGCATAGAAGTGAGTCACCAAATGTCCCATGGCATACACATTTCCTCGGTCAGCTGCCTCCTTCAGACATTCAAAGGCCGAGTCTGCATCTTTGCGCACTCCTTGTCCTGTGTGATACATCACCCCCAAGGCACCTGTGGATAGAAAAAGGGCACATTATGTGGAATATATGGAATTATGTATATCCTACACAACAAAGAATTAAAGAAATCATATGAGGGGAAGGGTAATTCAAACAAAAATCACATAATGACAAAATCGTCACAAGCATAATTTTGCAATTGTATGTAGCTGCCCAACAAAACTTTCTGCAATAGACTAAATTCCAACCACCTCGAATCAATTACTATTTCCAATTTATAAGTGAATAGAATACCTACTGTGTGCTCATAAAATCTGGCAGAAAAAGTGTAGTGTCTGCTACAGTATTTTCTTCTCGCAAAGAAATATCAAAGACAGTAGATTTAAGAAGTATATAAATTAAAATGATCGAATCCCCATGCCTGCAATATGTGGTCCACACATGAAATTTTGGTTTTTAAATGCAGACACATTTTTTTAGTTTACACACTCAGCAAAACAACCCACTTTGGGGGCTTTCAATACCCCATGCATACTTCCTTTTGTTTCAAAGGTTGGTTAGGGGGTACAGTAAGCAGAATGTCATCATTTTTCAAATCATTTTGCCAAAGTGCACGATGGCAGTGTTTCTTTTAACTTGCAAAAGAGGAAATTATAGTTTGATTACAGCAAAATCAAAACAATCTTTATCTTGTATAACTGTTGCAAACTGTTTGTAGGCCTACTCAATGCTCAGGATATTATACAAAAATTTCCCTTCCCCCCCCATACTCCTTACACTGTGAAAACTTGGTAGCATCAAAACATTTTTCTACAATTCAAACTGGGAGACATGTACCACTTAAACGATGGATGTGACGTCAAGTGATAAAATTAACCTGACTGTTGGTTTATATACTGCATTCCAATACAAAAGAGAAAGTAGATGATCTTTCGTTATAAATAGACAAAACAACTGAACCTGTTTATCATACAGTATATATGTAATTCCTTATAAGGAAGATTCACACACAGATCAGAGGTAAACAAAGTACTCGATGGTTGAAAAGGGCATTGCAGGAGGAGAAAGGGGGTTGACCAAATTGTAAAAGGTCACCTTAGCCTCCCAAATTTGGTTTCAGCCAGGGCTTGAAGGTCACTTCTACAGCAACTAATCATTTTAATTGCAAAGTTAGCAAAAATTAATGAAAGGGCAAAGTTACACCCATTTTTTACTTATGAAAAAGCACAACTGATATATTGATGTAATATGTAACCACAACACAGATAACATATCATCCAATCTATTGTTCTTCCCAGACTGTACTGTACTTAATGCAAACTGTCAAGATCTAAATTAAGTAGCATCAATGACAATACAATGACGTAACACATGCAGATGTATACTGTATAGACTTTTGAGACTTGAAAGTAGAGAGTACATAACAATCATTGGCAATGTTGACATACAATATAATGAATCCCTCACAATCTGCAGCTAAGGGCCTTCCCACATGGATCTCTTTCAGGGGTGAACCCAGATAGCTTCAACTGGGCCCTTACAATTAGATTCTTCGTTGCCCTTGATGGCTCTATGTCATCAGAAAGATAAAGCACATCACTCCTCTTCTCCTCCCTCACCCAACAGCACTTCTGGCAATGATTAGACAATGTTCCATGTCTTACTTTGTTTTGCATGCCCCTTTTAAAGATTAGTATCTCATCATTCTGTGACTGAGCTTTCAGGCTTTGTAGACTGTGAGCCTCTGTTTTTCTATTTTCCTGCAATATGCACAAAAAAGCATTAAACCTGCACTAAATTTAGTTGTTACTGACCAATCATTAAGAACTACAGTATCTCATTATTCTACATAGTTCAATCCACCACTGACCATTTTGCAATCTGAGGACCAACCTTTCATTGGTTTCAACGATGGCATATACTCAGTAAACCCCCCTCCCCACCATATAGCTATCCCCATTCTGCCAATGCTTGAAAATTTTAAATTTTAATGACTAAAAGGACTGGTTAATTAGTTAAATGAGGTTTTACGGCTCAGTTTGTAACCATGCAATTGATTTAAGTCGGCCCAGCCACAGCCTTTTTCCAGTTGCGGCTCACTGGCTTGTTTTCCCTACTCCATTGCTTATGCTGAGCACCAAGCACAATGGCAGTAGGTTCCATTTTTAAAGTCTTTTGTATGTCCTGGCCAGGATTAGAACCCCCAACCTTCTGGCTGCAAGTCGGATGCTCTAACCACTTGACCATGCAGTCGCTCATTGAAAGGACTGGTATGCTTGCTACCCCTCCCCTACTATATGTACAGCACCTGTCAAAGAAAAAAGTGATGTAAGTACTCCGCACGAATAAAAAACCCTTCAACTCCCTCTCTCCATTCCGATTTCAATATTCACTACTTGCATGCACTCATGCTCATGCAAAATTTTCATCACCAAATTTTAAATTTAACAGCATAACTGATGCACATTGTTCTTTTTTTCAAAGGAAAAGCCAGACTGCAAAACGAACACATACCGCAAGTACACAAACCATAACAGTACTGCATTCCTGTCATCCCCATACCCTCTCTTCAGTTCCTCTCCAACCCCCCCCCTTCCCTCATGTCACTACAAAATGCAGAAAAGGTCACTTCATTCGTATGACTGTTCACATTTTTCTCCCAAAATTCCCTGGGACCAAGATCAAAGATCAAATATATAGGGCAATTTCTAAAAAGTATAGTGCATGCATAGACCATCTCATCATTTCAAACCACAATCCATTGCAAATACTTAAATAACAGCACCCAGTTTGATAACTTTGACCAAAGTCCAGAGGTTGCACATGCAATTGTAAAAGTCACATTTGTAAAGTCCTCAAGAGGTGCCAGGTAGTTTTTAATTTATAGACCCTGGTTCATGCTTTATGACTTTACTGCGGTTAAGACAATTATCTCCTTACCAATTCATATCTCAAGCAAATATAGCAAACACTTTAGCGATTTTAAGCATGTATTTAAAGTCTAAAGTTTCAAACATATATGTTACAAAGCTTGAAAATTGCATTCACATGGTCCAACTCCCATCTTCACAGGATATTCCTGAGCTGAGATATAAAATGTTAAAGCTTATTCACTTAATTTAAAATGGTAGATTGGGCAATAATTTGTGATGTCATTCTTGTACTATACTACTCAAATTACCATCCTTGATTTCTTTGTTTTTTCGTAAGCCACTGCACCTTGTGCCAAGTCGTGATCATTTTCTCACTGTTGTAGGGTGGCTTGGCTGCATAGTCCCTCTCCAATACAACATGCTTTGTAAGAGGACAGTAAATGTTTCAAGGTCATATAAACATTTTAATTTCAAAAGGAAACAAAAGCAGGTATGTGAGTTGTACAAGAAGGACATCACAACTTATTGTGCAATGGACTACAGTATTACAAGTTAAAGGGATTTTCCAATGACAAAATTCAGTAAGTTTATAAAATGCAGAAAATTTTTCTCTTTTAGAATGTGACAACCACATCTCAATAACTTGCAGCATTTGGAAGATACAAATTTTCAAAGAAATGCAATTTTTTCTCAAGATGAAGTGCATTATGGGAAATCTGTAATGTCATCATGGCAAAATTTGACATAGAATTGAATTGCTTTATGATATTAATGCCACTGTAGGGAATATTTAGCAACTTTGTTTTTCATACACTATATATGGTGCAGATTTATGCTAAATCTACAGGAAAACATATTCAAACATTCCAACAGTATCAAATTTCAAGGACAAATAGGACATTCATTTAAAAGGAAAAACAAAAGGAATCTGAGGCAATGTGCCCACTTTACATAACAGTCTGTGACCTTGATGAGAACTGGAGGTATTTTTTTGACAAAAATAAGCACTCAATATGAGGTATCTCAAGTTAGGAAAAGAGTATTGCTACAGGGTTTGAAGGGCACGAATTGGAAAGTTTTCTGTGAAATGCCACTGGAAAATGCCTTTAAGTGAAGAAATTTAACATTTTATATCTCAGCAAGGGAGGAAGCTATAAAAATGGGAATTGTATGAATAAATTTATTTTCTAACCTTTCAAATATATTTTCTTTTAATTGTAGACCTTAGGTCCACTTTAAGGTTAACTTCAAGAAAAAAAACAGAACAATCTTGATAGAATCAGAAGCCCCGCCACAACATGTGTTCAAAATATTAACTGCAATATAAAGAGACTGTAAATAGTACAATTGACACCATGGGTACGTTTTCTTCTTTCACTTAAAATTTAGTCTACACACAAACTTGATCCAGATCAAATACTGCGACTCCGACACCAGAACATGTTGGACAACAGAGTGTAGGGCTCTAAGCTCAGTGTACCGACAGTTTGTCATGTATTATTTATTAAACGTGAATAAATTGACTTCATGTCATTTTATATAACCATAGATTTAATTTTTAATTTACCAACCAAAATTATCAAATGCCCTGCACAAACACATGTGGGTGTATGTGCTTCTAATTCACAATATAATTGCATGGCACTGGCAACAGCTTGGAGTTTTGACTATAGTGCCACCTTTTAGGATAAGTAAACACCTTCATGTGGTCCAATAAAAGTTGTAACTCATGTTTACACAAATACAGGCAAATACAGGGAATGTTGATAAGTACTAATACAGCACATGCCTTTCAAGGTTTATAAAATGTAGAATTTACAGCAGGGCATGAAAAAATCAGAGATAACAAGGGGCATTGCCTTCATGCCCATTCATTTTGCCTTGCACCAACACCAAAATAGACAATAATGACCTTCAAATTTATAGAATCCTCCATCTTGTACAGACCCTTTTCCAATAGCACTTGCAAAGGATTGTGGGATAGACTTTTACTATGCATCATTTTCAGCAATGACATTTTACTGTGACCAAAAACAATGCACACCAAAATTCTATCCCACAATCCTTTGTAATTGCTATCTGGAAAAAGGTCTATTGTGTAGTTTCCAAGTTTTGGTCTTCATTCCCTCTTGGTTTGCTAGGTGTAGATGACAAATTTTACATGTCAATCCAAGGCCATTGGTCGTGTCATTCATAATTCTTATTTGCAGCCTTAAAAAGAACTTGAAATAAACTTGAATTTCGATGGAAATGGTGACTATAAGGTAAACACAATTGATGTAGTGTCAATACTGGGTGTCAGGAGGAAGTCAGTCTAACATCAAAAACATGTGTAGGAACACACAGGTGTATTGTGTAAGTTTGTTGGTCTATCACAAAGAAATTTAATAAAACTAGATCCAGGGCCTGAAATGTTCTCAAGGTGTCCTATGGCCATGTTCAGACAAACATAGGCCTTCAGAGATATGTTGCAGCACTACATAACTTGCATTGTGAAACTATATTTCCAATCATACAATTCCTACCCTGCATTGACAATTTGGCAGAATTTTCTAATGAGTGGAGTTGTGTGACAGAAAGTTGTCATGGACAGTTCAGTAACTGTTGAGTACATACGGTGAACAACTGGGACAGAGTCTGAAAGCCAACTTCTCCCTGTCAACCACCGAATTTGATCTTTTCATTACGTGATATTGCCCTTACTCAAATCGCTTACCACCAAACAGTACAAAACCCAACCTATCACCAAAAAGTTGGGATTTTACTTGAAACTCGCACAGGACAGATTATTACCACTGGGATGCTTATCAGGTTTTATGATATTTTTGTTGATTTTTCAAAAATTTAGGCTATAATCTGTTGGTGTGAAAACCACATAAAATCCTGACTTTCCGACCGGAGGTCAGGTTTTTTGCACTGTTCAGTGGAAGGAGATTTGAGTAAGGGCAATATCACGTAATGTTTGATAGGCAAAGTTGTGCATGGCTAATTAGCCAATTGGTTGCCTGACTTCCACAGTGAAGAAGAACAGTGCAATTAAGCCACAGCTTCCATTGCATTCACTCACTGCCATTTAATAGGCAAGACACTTCCAACTGGCCAAGCAAACAAATCAATTCACATGCTCGCGGGAATCGCAGATTGAGCAAAGATAAACTCTCCGGATTTTTATACCAAAATCGGGGAAGGCTGTCGCACTTCCCTAACAGACCTGTTCGTGATACGAATTGTTGAGGGTAGTGATCCCACGGAAGATATCTAAGGGGAATCGTCAAGGTAACAATACTACCCTGCAGCAAGTTCTCTGGTACATACCCCAAAATATGTGCCCCCATGAAATATCTTGTCCAACCCATCCTCTAGTTATCCAGATAACAAAAGTTTACACGGCCAACATGATACTGTCCTTGCATGATACCCTATATATACTCCATTTCCCTTCCCCTACCACTTTTAAAAACCTTGGTGCTGCAACTGAGTAAAAGTACATAATCAAAGCCATGCAAGAAAGGGACACATTTATACTCAACATGAAAGTTTGTTGTGAAAGGTATACAAGTATATTAAGCTTATAGTTTTATCCTACTTCCAATGATGCTGTAAAATGTTGGACAGACATATAAGCAAGAACAGCAGGCCATGCAGAAACTTTCTAGATAGCAGCCCCAGCACCAAGGTTTGAGCCTAGGCTCTGAACTGAAAAACCCAGCTGTGTTGCATATTCCACTATCCTTGTGTTTTCATATCCCCTACCAACATCCCCCAATATGTAAATATTTGAGGGCGTCCCCTACTTTCTCAACCACTACACTAGATACTTCAGTTCAGGTCTGCCAGCCCAAGACTATCACATTATGAATTCTGACTGACTATACAAATTTCACCCCCACCCACACCCCCATTCTGGGATCTGATTCTCCTTGTGAGCAACCACCATCATAAGGCAGATCTCATCTTGAGTATCTGTTTGCCATGCTGATTTCTGCAAATTGATATCATAATAGAGTTACAGAATCCCATTAATAAAGACCAAGTCTGAACAATCTTCAAAATACTGCTGGTGTGTATCTAAAATTTGACACTGTTGGCATGGTACACTAGTAAAAACAGATGTAGATTTCCTCCTTTCAATTTTCCCAAGTTTCAAATTTTGTTTCTGAGCTAAATTTATTCATTTAATAATTTTTAACTCGGTGCTTTCCCATTGACTGATAGCACATATAATCTTTTCCCTTTGACAAGTACTTTCCCTGTTTACATTGAAACTGTTAATTGCTATAGAGTGAAAGCCCAGCTGACTAATTGTTTTGTGAGAACTTAAAAGCACATGTCTACTGTATGTCCTGATTGCTTATTACAAGAGTGGCAAACCAGGTAAAAAGTAACTAACTTGAAAAGAAAAGAAGTACCATCCTTTTGTCTTCCACAAATGCCATAAATAGTACGGTTATTATCAATTATTGCGATGGATAATTTAGTTTCAGTAAGGTAAACTTCTGCTTTTTCTTTGGGTTTCATGTGGAGTGTTGGTCAATCACTGGTTAATCTAAAAGGATTTTTAATGTTTTTAATCTTGCTATTACAAAAGGGAAAAATAGAGAAAACAGGACTGATTCTGTTTTCCTAAAGTATTGCTGCAACTTATTTGATTAGGTGTAGATATAAAGTTTAACTATCAGAGTTAAGAAATAATTTATGTTTGTTTGTTTAAAATTGAATCTGCAGAAACAAATCCCAAAAGAACATTAATACCTGCGGGCACTATTAGTACATGCAGTGCAAAAAGGTCATCTATTGTATGAATAACAGAAGACAGAACAAGAAAAAGCTGTCCTTCTGTGTTGAAAAAAGAGGGATTCATGATGGGGCACGATGCCAAATTTTCTCAGGTAAAGCCCTATTTTGATCTTTTGCTTTTTTAAGACTGTTAGTACATAGTTGTGAATGCAGCTTGATGTTGCATTTGTAGGTATGCAGATCTTAGACATATGGATCCCTCCCTCTTCAATATAGTCAGTGAAAATTTTATACCTGTACTACTCATACTTCTGTCTTTTTATTCCCTTTGGTCAACCCCACCATCCACCCCTCCACCCTTCCCTGTCATCTTTCTTTTAGCAAGCTATTAGAGAAAAGCACTCTACCACAAGAAACCAAGACATAAAAAGTATGAGTTCCTTTTCATTTGACACTTTCTCACAAGAAAAACTAAAAATGTCATCATTTTAGAAAACTTATTTATGAACAACCTAGCCCACAAAAATTGGAAAAAGTCCCAAGTTATTTTTGATATATAACCTAGCACTCCCCCTATGTAACCAGCAGAACTTTGCCTGGCTACACAGTACAGTACCACTATCTCAACCATAGGCAATCACTTTTGTGAATTCAAAAATGGTTTCTGTCCAATAAAAATTCTTGATTTCACAACATTGGCAGTAAGAATTAAATGACACACTTTATTTAAATGTCATCAACATTGGATATTTTAGAGTTCAAATGTTGCATTCGAGCACTTTTAAGTTTTGTGGTTTATAGAGTTTCGATTCTTGGAAGAAAAAGCTTCCTTAGAGTCACTCCCTATTGGCCCTTCAAAGCACCAAATCCTCACATTTTGCTTTGTAATGTGTCACATTCCTGTCTCGAGACATGCATATCATGCATGATATCATGTCACAAGATTAAGGTTAAGGAAGAGACATAAAATAAGGATAGGGTAATGTTAAGGTTAAGGAAGGGACATAAAATAAGGTTAGGGTAATGTCTTGAGACTTGATATCATGCATGATATCATGCGTGGATTGAGTGTTTCAAAAACACCGGTTGTTGCATATGCATAAGTGCCTTCACACACCCTTTTCTCTGAGATTTGCAGTTGCATTGGAACACAGGTAACATGACACAGCACATGACAGCGATGATGCTTCACCTCACAAAGTCATTCATGTACAGTTTTGCTGGTAACTGTAACACAATAACTAGCCAACCATCAAGGAAAAATTAATATCTTCCATACGTAATACCGGGCAGATAATTCATGTTCTTCACTGATCACATTCTACTGAAATGCAATAACAACAGATGTTAGTTGTTGAACTAACAGCTAAATTAATTTCTCACACTTTCCAGACTTCATAATGACCTCATAGATTTAGTTAGTTAGATGAGGTTTAACAGCCCAGTTTCCAACCAATTGGTTCAAGTCGAGCCGGCTACGGCCTTTTTTCCAGTTGTGGCTCACTGGCTTCTTTTCCCTTACTCCATTGCTTATGCCAAGCATCACGCACAACGGCAGAAGGTTCCACTTTTAAAGTCTTTGGTATGACTCGACCTGGGAATCAAACCCGGGCCTCCCGTGTGAGAGGCAGATGCTCTACCACTAGACCAAACACGCCGTCTTTCATAGATTTAGGAACACACAATACATCTACATAGGCAAGTGATGGGGAAAGTCATAGCCACCTCCTCCCACAAGACACAAAATTCATTCTTTTCCAGGAAAATACACTCTTGCAATGAAAGAATACCACAGTTTGAGGAAAAAGTTCCCCCTCCCCCTACTTCCAGAAATTTAATAGTGTCATATGCATATATGGAAAACATACTCTTGTAATGAGGATGTACTTCAATTTCAGGCAAAAGTGCCCCTGCCCCACCCCCATCCCCCAGAAAGTAGACCCATATGTATATATATACATACATCCATCTTTGAAATATTTGAGCTAAATTATGGAAAATCTATCAAAGACTCAAACTGTCTTGGTTTTAATAAAACATTAGTGAAAGCTCTAGGATTACAATTTCAAAAGGACAGTATCAAATCTGTATCATATCTGAGATTCTCTCTTCTCATAGATGGTGCAACTAATTGTTTGTTACAAACTTGAATATTTGCCAATTTTTGTTACAAAGGGGCTTAACAATAGGCAATACAAAACCATGCAAGTGTAAATGTACCAGAATTGATGTTAGGTATGTAATATAGGAAGCTGGTTATGGGATTTCCTCCTAAAATTAGGTGAGCACATCCAGGACTAGAATTTCCCTACTAAAGTCAATTCTAAACCAGTACAATTAAGTACAGCATTTTTTCTCTAGCTACACAGTTTTATAGCCTTCCACTTGTTCAGAGGAAATCTTACATTACACATGAGTTACAGTATTTTGCACTATTTAAGGTACTTTTCTGGAAAAATATAATGTATAGGTCATTTTATGGGGGGAGAGGACTTTTTTTACATCAGTTTCAGTTTTCATGACCAAAGGGGCTATTGATGAGCATTTAATAATCATAAATAAATTGAACATGTATGGGCTTGTACAGCAGTACTGGTATACAATGAAATAATGAAGAAAAAGGGTTTCTCAATACCTGACATCACTCCTGACAGGTGTTCACAATAGTTTTTATGGTATCTCAATTATATTGTGACATAAAAGACCACCAACCAGACAAAAGAAAAATTCACACCCAGTCTGTACTTGAACAGTATCAGTATTGCATTGTTCAATGCAATACAAGGATCTTGCAACACATGAATAGCCACTTATATGGGACCCCCACTCTCTTTATCTTGTTTAATGTGTATAGACTTATAAAAGTAAAAATCTGAGATTCAAATTTGGGGGACAGCAGAACTCCAAAATCATAATGTGTGATATAAAAGATACTTCCATACAGTAAACTGTTATTTAAAGCAGGAGTTACTCAATTTTCTGAGACAAACAGCCAAATTTGAAGAATGATCAAAAAATGCCAAATGCAAATTCATTGGCTTTGGCATTCCACTTGCTCGAAAAACATGAATATGATGCTAAATAAATGTGTTTTCCATGACCACCGACCAAGTTTACTTATTTGTTTGAACTACTAGTGAGAATTGTGAGCCATAAAATATGAATTTTCACACAGTTTTCTGTGAAAATTGCAGAAATTATATGCACTTTGAAGGAAAATTGACAGGCTGATGCTGTTTGGCATGAGTTTTAAAATTTGGATTCCAAAACCTTCTCAAAAAGGCCAAATTTAGAGCTTTTGGAATTATTAATGCAAATATGGCAAACCTGATTCACAGCACACCATGTATTTTGAAAGTCAATATCTGATAACACCAATCCCTACGTAACCCCTTCCTCCCTGTTCCCATTTGCCTGCCCAACCCCCCCCCCCCACCCCTCCCCTTTCTTCTTATCTCAGGAACAGTTGTTGAGGCTGAAATCAAATTGGGGTCATTGCCTTTCTTATAGTACAAATAACTTGTATTTAAGAAAAAAATGATCCCAAATTTTACTGGAAATAAACTGTATGTAAAAAAATTTGGCAGTTAGTGATGGAAGGGGCCTACTCTGTGGCCCACACTCTTCTTTCCATCCTATAAGCCATCCCTAATTCATGACTCTGGTAATGTGTACAAATTCTATTCGATTAAAAAGTGATATAGGAAAATTTTAAGGGACAACTGCCGTAACACCTTGTTTTTTAATTATCCAAAGCAGTATCCCATCTACTTTGTTGCTGAAATAATATATCAGTAAGCTATTGTTGCTTTCCCCATACATCCCTTTCAGCTTCCCTTCTCCTTTGTCCTATCAGATTCATATTTCTTCCTAGACTTTTACTTTTGCAAAAGAAATAGAGCAGTCACCCTATTTTACCTTACCAAAGTTGCTTTCATGATCATCCACCTTTGTAATGTCTGATTGCTTCAAATAGTTCCTTGGTTTAATAAATACAAACTGACACTCTGATGTCATACCCAGACTCTTCCCCCTCCCCTACCCCCATCCACAATAAAATACTATCTTTCCAAGCTATTCAACTTCATCATATAGAATGACCACTCAAGAATATGGATGTCTCTGTTTACTTATTTTTTCACAATCTTATATGAATAAGAACCTACTTTTAGTTTCAAAGGTATGTTATGATTTCTCAACTTGTCTTCTGAACTTACGATTCAATCTTTTTATTTAAGCAAAGCCAATACTCCAGTGATTGAAGCATGCAAATGACAAACTACAAACTGAAAGATGGATATACATAAAGGCATATGATGTAGTCATTCACGTGAACAATACTGAGAGTGTATCAACTTTCAATTTTTGTTACAATTCATTATCCTTGTTCATTAAACAGTAATTATGTAACTAAGTAGTAATACAGAGTTGCGATGGCCACTGATTAACTCACAACAGGAAACGCCTACAGTAACCACACAATAGTGTGCTTGAGTATCTTGCAAAGTGGCCCTCTTCCATTTCTGTCCTGCTCAACAAGCTTTATCTCTCTGTTTTGTTAATTACATCTATATGAAATGTGGATGGCGCCCTTTTGTTTCCGTAAGCCAACAGCTAATGTCATTTAACAATAAATAAAGTATGAAGAGGTATACCTATTAATGCACTTCCAACAAAAGACATTTCTCTGATTTTTTAAGTCTTAAAGTATGCCATGATTGTTTTTTACTTAGATATGTTGATACTGTGTTGAAGGCAGGTCATAAGTACTTATTTATGATCCTGAAACAATAGATATAATTTCAATTTTAAAAATTGGTGAAAAGTTACAGATATCAAAAACATTTCCTAACAATTGAAAGATGACCAAAATGTAAAGCAAATTGTACTTGACAGGGACAAGATTCAAATTTTATTTTTCCCAAAGGGCTCTTTGCAATTTCTATTTTTCTTAATGAGAATTACCCCCCCCCCTCCTTCCTAAAAAATTGACAGGGACTGTTTGGAAGCCCATTAGGGCTGTCTTGTAAAATTCTTCAATTTTATGACAAAAAAAAAATGACATGGAATGACTTTTGTATCAGTTGACATTTTTTGGCCCTCCTAAAACATCTTTTTTGGGGCAACCATGCCAAGCCTCAGCTAGGCTAAATCCCCAATTACCCCTTGGTACTTGAACCTTAGACTGAAAGGGCCTAGCTGCCATTGACATTGTAAAAATGCACATAGAACATTCCTTTTTTCCTCCTATTTATCACCCTTCTCCTTCAAAACTACCCAATTTACTGCCTTAAAGGGGCTTATTGCCAACTGGACACTAAAAACCACTTCCAACTTGAGAATAGGGAAATGCTACACCCTGTATTGATCTCAGGGAAATTTTTTTTATTCTGGTCTTGAAGGGCAAATGTAGGATGCAAAGCAACCACAAATAGGGGAGAAGCCTATATAACTTATAAATTTCAACTTCACACCTGGTGGCTAACCAACTCAACAAGTAAGATCAAATTTGGTTTTCTCTTTAAAAGGAGTTCAGATGGCAAAACCAAAGATTACTGTTGGATGAAAACCAACCAACTGCCAGAGATCCAAGCTGAACCATCCAGTTGCTAACCTTCATGACTTCAATTGCCATTGCCTATAGCAAATTAAATAAAACATTCAGCGGAGCTGGAGATGACTTCAACCGTAGCAGATCCTAGCAAAGTGGCAACTGACACACTGATCGCTCATCCAAGCTGTTTGTAATTTTTGAATTAGTGATTCTAAGTTTTCTTCCTTTGACATTTTCCATCAGTCTTATGTAACATTATGAGATTGGTACATTTCCAGTAAATATCACCAACAAACTAGTCTTTCAAAGAATTTGCTTGTTACTCACCCTGTGATTCTAAACTCCCATTGCCTGTTGCTTCTGAGTGCCAGAAAAATGCCTTAAAAGAAAGACAAGAAACAGCCCTCTTTATCATTGAGATAATGATGACAGCACTTCCATCTTAAGGCAAAGTTAAACCAACCCAGGTTTGAAACTTGACATACTATTATTGAACATGACAACAAAATCATTCCCTATACTGTCAAAGAAAATGAATAAATTTATGGGTCTTTTTCCTTCTGCAAGTGTTAACTTATATAAAAATTAAATACATGTCAGAAAAGATGACTTGTAGGTACCTAAAAGTATAGAAATTGAGGGTTCTATTGTCAGCCTGCATGTCCTGTAGAGACACAGTAGTTTGCTTGTGTACCTGTGTTCATGTATGTAGTAGTCCTGTTTCTCATTGATCAAGAATGGTACCATAAGGCAGGGGTGATGCAAGGTGAGGGCAGGAGTATATGCCCCCCTCCCCGGAGGGGAAGGCTGGCCCTCTGTCGAGGATTTTCCAGTTTCATCAGGAAACCTTAATGTGTACAATAAAGCATACCATCTCCTATGGTGATCAGCCATCCCTACCGTTTGCATGACTTTGATCTTAAGTTCGGCAGGTTCTTCAACAATAACTTCTAAATTTTCTTCAATAACAACCCAAAATTTTTTGCTAAACAAAACCACATGAACCTTCAAAAGTTTCTTTAGTAAGAAATACAATTTTTGGCTTGCTATCCAAGTCAAAACATATTTTGATTTTGTCATCCTTCTAGCAACCTGTTGCCTTGGCCATGGCCACAGGTTGTTGGTCCCCCTATTTTGGACCCTGCCATTAGACCAGCTATGTGGGCTATTATTAGCCTCACTACTCCATGCTAGTACCACATATATGTTAAAAGTCCCGTACCTTTTTTAAGTCTAGACTCTCTTCTCGGCTATAGTACATTCCAAGTGCAGTCTGAGCTTTGACACTGCCCTTGGGATTTCCATCATCAGCTGCCAATAACCACCACTTCTCTGCTTCCACATCAGACTGCTTTACCCCTATCCCTTCAAAGTATGCTCGACCAACATTATATTGAGCAAAAGGAACCAAATGGCTGGCTCTTTTGTCGGTGGAGTTTGCAATATTTAGCATGTACTGAAAACCTGTTTTCTGCAGATAAAATGGAAGTCAAATTAGCCATTTGTGAACAGAAAATCCTAATCCCACAAAAAAAATTGGTGCACACATCTCTACGTTAGATTACTAGTTATTAATTTCAGCAAAAAATTACTAAACTTTCTCCTCTTAAAAGTATTCAGAAACACTCCCCTATTTTTGTTTTACATTTACATGTGATATAAGTGTCACAATTTTTTTTGTTTCAGCTAGCCATACAATTAAGGCAAGTAACATGGTTTCATGCTCCACTCGTAAAAATCAATGAAACAAGAACTTACAGGATCAGCTTTGGTTCCCAGGCCATCATAAAATATAATTCCCAATTGAAACTGGGCTTGAAAGTCATTGTCTTTTATACTCTCAAACTGGTACTTAGCCTCTTCATATCTCTCCTGGAAGTAGAAATTTATTAAGAAGAAAAACTGCATTCCAAAAGTCTGATAAATAAACAGGATAAAATTTATGGTTGTAACTTTTATAGCATTGAAAACAATTTTTCAATGCTTTTACATCTTATGGATGTACCTTTACAAACTCGGTTGTTTCTTCCTTCAAGGTATGTGCAATAAAAGCAAGGGTGAAACGAAATGTTTAAATTATTCTGTGATGACACCGTATTAAACTGTAAGGTCTATATTGATGTGATGTCAATCAAAGTTGTTTTGTTACGTAAACTCGCTACTATGTGATATTTCTATTACATGCAGTTATTCACTCTGTTTCTAGTGTTCCTATGTAATCCATTGGTCAACATATTTGTACATCCAGTCATTTATATCTTCAAGACATACACACATCATCCCAAAGTATATATTTTTAGTGTGGGGGTATCAAAATTCTTAGTTGGTTACTGCTCTTTAATTAAAAGCAAAGTTTGAAAAATCAAAAGATGCAGAGTTGCTTACTTTGTACACAATGCTGAGAGAGTGCTTGGAATACACATTAAAGTAGCCTTGTATGCTTACCAGGACATGGCCTTTAAGCATAGTATAGGTTTGTGTCTGTACAAAGAGCTTTATACAGTTATAGGAGGAGCTACAAGTTGCATAGTTGGGAGAATTAGAACTGTCTGGAATCTGCGATAATGAGATTTGCCATTTAAGAATTCTTACCCATGTTCCAGTCAAGGAGGCTCCTGCTTGCATTAGCAACAAAATGTATTTTAAAAGGCTAATAAATTTCACTTTCTGAGAAACCATCTACAGATAAGTACTCTACACTGTTTTAATTACACAAACTTTCCATAGGATCATCAGTTGAACCATAGTGTCTTCTTATTTAACTCTCAGTCACATGTATACTTCATGCCTTCTCACAGCCAAAATATATTCAAGCAGAGGCAGGGCAGATTACCAGTGCGGTGTATATAATGGCACTATAAGCTAATACTCCTACCTGGGTTTCCGTCAAGGGGGGGAGGGGAGATTTGTCCCCCCTTTCCAGAAGATGGAGGGTAAAATCCCCCCTCCCCCATTTCATTTCCATAAAAATGAAAACATTGTCAATATTTTGGTTTCTTACTTAAGAAGAAGACACTTTTGCAGCAATGTTTGAACTTATACAAATAAATGGCCTTTAAATTCCTTCAAATTGCATCTTATATGGGCCTTGAAGCAAGCTTTTGTCCCCCTGAACCCACTTGTAACTTTGGTCAAGGACAGCGTCAATATGGACTTGGGGTTTAGCAGCAATCATTCTTCCCCCCCCCCCCTTTTAGTTTCTGGTGGAATATGCCTACAGTATAAAGTATGTTAATCTTGTACTGGTATCAGTAAAAATTTCCTTCAAAAAACTGATGGTATTGAATCAAAATGACTTATGTATACATCACTCAAAGATTGTCTTACTTTAGGTGCCAATGTTTAACCACATGTGCTATAATAAAACGATGCTTCGTGACAGTGTACAATAGCACATGGATTTATGGGCAGCATGTGCATTTTTGAAATATTTGTATCAGATCACTATGAGCTGCTACTGGAAATTGAAATATGCGATGCCGGTGATATTTGCTTTCTTCTGATATTCAAACCTGCAAACCACAGGTACTGTATGTAAACCAAGATGTTATTAGATCTTTAGGACTGTTTAAAAAAAAAACCCCAAAAAACCTTCATGGTCAAGTGATTTAAAAGAAACCATTGAAAAGTACCATACCACAATAGCATAAAGTAACTGGGGCACTAGAGCTTTTACCCTTTATAGTTGAGCAGCAGGTTGTGACAGATAATTCACCAGTCTTTACAATGTGTACAATTAACTAACACATTTTGTTAAACCTTGTCACGAAGTATTTGAATGTAAAAAGCTTTCCGAGAGGAACAATTCCAGCTGGGTCCAGCTAATATGGTCCCTGATAAAGGGAGAAGACATTTGGTAGACAAATATTTTTTCCTTGTTACTGTATGTGATTTTAACATTCCCATTGGTTTGAGCACAAAAGCACTTATTTTCCTTTTTTTTTTTTTTTTCAAAAATGGATCATTAGAATTAATATTCTTGCATACACAGTAATGTTTTATGTACTCACAGACTCAAAATAAAACTGGCCAAGTTGAAATATAGCTGTTTTTTCTCCTTCTTTGACTTTCCCGAGGAGAAGTTTCTCGACCTTTTCTAACAGCTCTCTCTCTTCTCTTCGTTTGTTATCTTCATCATCTAATATGTGAACACTGCTCTTGATGTCACTGTTAACACTAAGTAAACTGTTTGATTTATCAGCTGGGAGTTTCTCCTCAGAAAGTTGTTTTTTCTCAAGTTTATGTTCCATGTCTTTGACCTTTCAAAGTATTCTGTAGAAAAAAATAAAATAATTTAAGCTGCTTTTCATTGCAAGCCATCTTATGGAAAATTCCTCTGACAAATTTTGAGCAGAGCACTCTGAGACCATGTACAGTAAATTTTTTACCTTCAAGGGAAAATGCAGTCACTCCCAATCACAGGTAGTATGCCCCATCACGCTAGTTTATGAATGGCCTATTTTGATCATGTGACAATATTTTTGTTAGTGAATTGTGAAATTCAAGGAGAATTTCTCCTTGCTTTATATCTTGTTTGTAATAGTTATGTTCAAAACATCTTCAGAGGTGCTTTTAATGCAATATGAGGAGATTTGCAAGAATTTGCTGATTTTTCAAAGAAAATTTTGGGGTGACTGCCTATTGCCTTTAAAAATTAGATTGATCTTTTTAGTAATTCCCTAAATATTTTTTTTTTTATTTATTTTACAAATTTATACCTACTGAAATAAAAAAACAAAAAATTAACAAAGAAACTAATGAATCAATCAATGAGCAAATGACTGACCAAACACATGAAAGATTGATGAGCAAACAAAGAAATGAATGGATAACTATTGTACAAAGTATTCAAGTTGGTTCAAGCACTGATATAAAAAAATCCTGTATTAACTGTTACTGTCACATGCATGTTCTAAATATTCATTTGTGAGAAATTTAATCCATCAGCTTTTAGCACATTCCTCAGTGTTTGTGTAAACAGTTTACAGTAGGCATTAACTGCATCACCCCTAGCTCCATACTAAAAAGTTTTTATCTGTTCAGCTGAAGTTTTCCACCGTGAAACCTACCTCCTTCCTTAATTTCTATGCCACAACAACATAACACCACTGCATAAAGTACAGGGTCATCTCATAAGATGTTAATAATAATTAAACACTTATAGTTCACTGAACTTGGTGCATCTGCAGAAGAGATATCAAACCACTGAGCTCAGTGTGTTTGCAGAGGAGACAAGAAAGGTAAAGTCACAGTGCGATGAGGACTAAGAAAGCTACTGGTAACAAGAGCCCAATGGGCACTGTGGTTCCTTGCTGAATGTAATGAAACTGAGCCACCGACGTACGGGGCGGGGGGCAGGGGGGCACTGTGCCCCCCCAAATTTTGGTGAAACCCAAAATTCGTGAAGAATCTATGGAAATATTCGGGTACAATCCTTGTAAAAAAGTTTTTTGATTCGTTTAAAAAGATTTGAAAAATCAAGTGAAAATAAACTTCAGCCTATTCCTTGTACTCTTTTGTTGAACATATCCCCCTCCAAAAATCTGACATTTTCCTTGCACTGATGATGATTAAACCTCTTTAACTCTAAAATGCTCAATCCTCCACCTATTGGATCATCCTTAATTGGCAAAGAAAAGATACTACTGGTGGTCTGTCTTTCATGCCACCAGATAAATTTAAGCCCTTTTGACAAATTAAAGATGGTGCAAGCATTAAGCGACTCAGGGGCATAGGCTGGGATAATGGAAAAAAATTCTCAGGAAGATTTCAGATGAAAAATTACAATCATTACTTAAAAAATAGGAATTCCTGGAGATATATTCAATTCAAATCTGGCATCAAATGTAGCAACATTTTGCATCTAGCCCACCTTCTGTATGCCAATGTCGATTCACTGAAAATGTGCTGAAAAGTCGGTACTGATACTGAATCACACACAACAGTAACAGACTGCGCGGTCGGATAGTGCCAGCGTGCCGTGCCAAGCAAGTACGATACCGTAAGTTTTTGAGTTGCCTCACGTGGAAAACTTTCGCTCGAATGACCTGTGGCATAGTAAAACCTATTGGCAAAGTTTGCACCATGGAGTACTGAACTTGAAGTGACAACACAAAAAGTAGGGATTGGTGAGTTGGGAGTTTTGCATCGATTTGAAGGGAATACGTTAAGAATAAATGCGCAGACCGTGTAGTACATTCAGTACGAAGGAATGAGAATGATGTTAAAATGCAGTGTTTCAACGTTGCGAACTGACCAGCTGCAGGGGTTTTGCACCATACTAGTACTACTGTGCCAGTTGAACGTTAAAATCAAAATTCATTGAGTTTTACCTTGAACCAATTGGTTGTAAACTGGGCCGTTAAACCTCACGTAACTAACTAACTAACTAACTAACTAACTAACTAGCTGAAACGGCAAAAAACATTAAAATGAGGTGTCAATGTAATGATGAGGACCTCGCCATTATTTTAGGTACATTGTCTGACACAAAGCCGATATGTATACAAGAATGAATTATTTTGGAACCACTTTATATCTGGAATACAGTACATACGAAAATAACTGGGCCTAACTTACACCTCCGCCGTTTTGACCCACCGGAACGGCAAAAACATATTAAAAAAGGGGTCAATTAAATGATTAGCAACTTGTCTTTAATTATATTCAGTTCATTGTCTGGCACAAAGCCGATATCTATGCCAAAAAGAATCATTAGTAACCCATCCCTATGAGGGGTATAATACAGACAAGAATATCTCGGCCCAACTTATACTTCCCCCATTGTGACCGACTGGAACGGCAAAAACATGTTAAAATTGGGTGTCAAGTAAATGATTAGCATCTTGTCTTTAATGATATTACGTTCATTGTCTGGCACAAAGCGGCTATCTGTGACAAAATGACTCACTTATCACCCCTTCATATCACGGATACAGTACAGACGAGAATATCTCGGCCCAACTTATGCTTCCGCCATTTTGACCCACCGGAATGGCAAAAACATATTAAAATAAGGTGTCAATTAAATAATTAGCATCTTGTCTTTAATTGTAATAAGTTTATTGTCCAGCACAAAGCCGATATCTATGCCAAAAAGAATCACTAGTAACCCATCCCTATGAGGGGTATAATACAGACAAGAATATCTCGCCCCAACTTATACCTCCACCGTTTTGACGGACTGGAACAGCAAAAACATATTAAAATGAGGTGTCAATTAAATGACTAGCATATTGTCTTTAATGATATTACGTTCATTGTCTGGCACAAAGCGGCTATCTGTGACAAAATGACTCACTTATCACCCCTTCATATCACGGATACAGTACAGACGAGAATATCTCGGCCCAACTTATGCTTCCGCCATTTTGACCCACCGGAACGGCAAAAACATATTAAAATAAGGTGTCAATTAAATAATTAGCATCTTGTCTTTAATTGTAATAAGTTTATTGTCCGGCACAAAATCGATACATATGCCAAAAAGGATCATTTGTAACCCATCCGTATGAGGGGTACAATACAGACATGAATATCTCGGCCCAACTTATACTTCCGCCATATTGAGCGACTGGAATGGCAAAAACATATTAAAATTGGGTGTCAATTAAATGATTAGCATCTTGTTTTTAATTGTATTAAGTTCATTGTCTGGCACAAAGACGATATCTATGTCAAATCATTAATTTGTAACCCATCTATATGAGGGATATAGTACAGGCGAGAATATCTCGGCCCAACTTATACTTCCGCCATTTTGACCAACTGGAACGGCAAAAACATATTAAAATGAGGTGTCAATTAAATGATTAGCATCTTGTCTTTTTTGATATTACGTTCATTGTCTGGCACAAAGACGATATCTATGTCAAAATCATTGATTTGTAACCCATCTATATGAATGATATAGTACAGGCGAGTATATCTCGGCCCAACTTATACTTCCGCCATTTTGACCTGTTGGAACGGTAAAAACATATTAAAATAAGGTTTCAATTAAATAATTAGCATCTTGTCTTTAATTGTATTACGTTCATTGTCTGGCACAAAGCAGATACATATGCCAAAAAGAATCATTTGTAACCCATCCATATGAGGGGTATAATACAGACATGAATATCTCGGCCCAACTTATACATCCGCCATTTGGAGCAACTGGAACGGCAAAAACAGATTAAAATGAGGTCTCAATTAAATGATTAGCATCTTGTCTTTAATGATATTTAGTTCATTGTCTGGCAAAAAGCCGATATTTATGCCAAAATGAATAAATTGTAACCCACTTTTTGCAGTAATACAGTACAGACGAGAATATCTCGGCCCAACTTATGCTTCCGCCATTTTGACCGACTGGAACGGCAAAAACATAATGAAATGAGGTGTCAATTAAATGATTAGCATCTTGTCTTTAATGATATTACGTTCATTGTCTGGCACAAAGCCGCT
>WURT03000028.1:398720-414744 GCA_009936505.3 Holothuria glaberrima
AAATTACATCGGGGAAACAAGTTCCATGCCACATTTTCATTTTGTCATTTATCAGATGCAACTGTGAAACAATGGTAACAAATACAATGCTTGGTTAGCATACGTTTGTACACAGTTATAACATCTCAAATCCGTTAACATTTATAACTTCCACATTAACAAAATGATCCATGGTTGACAAATTTACATTCTCATAGACCCTTTTCTAAATACCAATTACAATGCATTGTGAGATAAGAGGTTTGGTATGCATCATTTTTGTCAATGGCATTTTACTGTGGCCAAACACAATGCGTAACAAAAGTTTGTTCCATAATCCTTTGTAATTGCCATTTGGAAAAAAGGTCTATGGACAAGGAGGCATTCACCATGTCGGTTATCAGTTGCTCACTAAATAAGATCGAAATTTGACAGTTTACTGTATACATTACTTTTGTATACTTTATCATGCAATGCCACATTCCAGAAAAGTATTAAGTTCATGCACAAGGGAAGTCTTGTGGTTGACTGATACAAGAGGCAGAGTATAATCTACAGAGAAAATAGTTTTCTTGTTTGACTGATACATCCACATGGCTCTATAAACAACTCAATGAAGATATGAAACACCCTTCAACAGACCGTCCCACGGCCATCTCATCTCTCTTCACTTGGGGTCATTCTGATACATCAAATTTGTCTCCAAGTAACTCAATAATGTCCTTGACTGTGAAAACTTTCTCGGCTTCTTCATCATTTATCTCCAGTGCTGAGAAATAAAACAAAAAGTATGGGTTTTCATTGCCTAGTTTTAAGGTAGATAAAAGAAAAGGAACCTGCCAACAACTTCATACAGGCCTGTTGCAACATTCTTTCCTTTATGGTGAAATATGTCAGGAATTTGGGAAGCTCCTTGTTAGGCTCCTTTTCAGGAAATGTGGGTATTGGAGAGAAAATTTTGGTAAGTGGAGGTAAAATTCTTTTGCAGATAAAAATATGTCAAAATTTACTTCCTGGGAAAGAACATTTCGTCTAGCCCAGTTCAACTTCATCCACCTATTTATCAATGTTTTCAATGAAGACAGATAACAAACTTGCCCTTACATCAGTTTTCCCAATTAGAGGGCAAGACAAGGAATAGATTTCAAAATGGGGCCATTAAGCTCTCCCTACATTTACCTTACTATGAGTTTCACTTTTTCTGAAGTGAATAAAAAATTCAGTTGTACAGTAAATGCATCATGTGTTCCAACCTGAAACACACTCCACTGCTAACAATACCTGTATTTGTGATATATGCTGTTGGTACATATATTGATATACTACTTAATATTTTAATACTTCGTACAATTTGCTGAATGTCTATTCTTTTGAAACTGACACCAGAATGACTTTTTCAATACTTTGGATTACATCAACTTGGTTCTATTATTTAACAAATCTCACCAAATTCATCTTCTATGGCCATAATTATTTCCACCACATCTAAACTGTCAAGTCCAAGGTCATTGATAAGATGAGATTCAACCTTCACCTGTACAACAGATAAAACAAACCTGCATGTTTAAGTATATAAAAGGATTTATTGTAAAAAGTGGTGACATACTACTGGCCAGTTGAATATTTAACAATAAAATTTTTCATCATTGTAATTATTCCTGACATACTTAAAAGAAGGACCAATTACTCAAATCAAGTTTTGATATGTTGGAGGGGTCCTTATTTTAAGCATTCTGGTGAAATTTGCATTGAAATCTGATGTGTGGTTCTCAAGATATTAGCAGTTAAAAGTTGTCACATTTTCAAGTGAACTTGAAGAAGCAAGCACATATGACATAATAACCTCAAATTAATGAGCAATATTTTGTTTTTCTTCAAACTTCACAACCAATTTTCTCCTTCATAATCCCATGTAATAGAAATGTGACTGCATGAGATGCATAGGAATGTTACAAAATTCAAGTACCCCATGGTGAGCCCCTATCCCTATTAAGTTGAAGGTCAACACAACAGACTGAAAAATAAAAGAAACAAAGCATTTCTTATCGATGTGAGGAATTAATATAACCCCTGCTTGCTTCAAGCTCACTTTAGGTCACAAATGTAGTAACTTCATTTGCTGCTATCTCCAGTACTACATGTCTGATTTAAATGGCAAGTTTCACCAAATTGTGTAGCATTAGTTCCTCTATCCTAATTAAATAATTTTTTGCTTAAACCCTTTCATTAATCAGACTCATCTAGGTTAATGAATTGTACTGTTGTAAAATTTCAGGGGAACAATACCACCTTTAGTATGTGACATGGTACAGTAACAGGTTTCATTCACTTCCCCCTTAAATTTCTAGAGCACTATGAGGTGCAGAACCTCAAACCAGATACAGTAAGATTTATAACAAGGAAAAACTCCATAAATGAACAAAATGATCCTAAAAGTACAAACCTTTACACCACCAAACGCATCCAAACTTTAAACCGGAATGCAAAAGTGCAATGAGGTTTCGATGATGTATGTCTCATTCCCAAAAATGCCATGTTATCCCATTTCTTTCTGTCACTGGTCATATCTTAACATCTTGGAAAAATAGTTTTATGGTCATATTTGATCTTGGAAATTCTTGAGAAATTTTGTGTTTTGACTGTTGGAAACCCCAGACAATCTTGTGAATTCTGGAAAAATTTTGCTTTTTGACTTCTGGACACCCCAGATAATGATCTTGGGAATTCTTGGAAAATTGTGCTTTTCTGACCTGTGGTGACCCAGAAAAGCTCTTGATAATTCTTGGAAAATTTTGCTTTTCTGACCTGTGGTGCCAGATAAAGACCTTGGGAATACCTGGGAAATTTTGCTTTTGGACATGTGGGGATCCTGATAAAGATCTTGAGAATTTCTGAGAAACTTTCTTTTTTGACCTGTGGTGAACCCAGATAAAGATCTTGGTTTCCAGAGTTTAACCCTCGATGACCCCACCAAAAACAATAGTTATACCTCTTACCATAACACATCTACATACTAAGTATGAAATTCATCCAAGCTTCCTACCTTGAGATATCAAGCTAACAAGGTTTTCAGAGTTTGATCCCCCATGACCCCAGATAACCTCTGACCCCTAACAAAAACAATGAGGTTCTTTCTCTTACCATAATGCATCTGCACACTAAGTATGAAACCAATACAAGCTTTCTACCTCGAGATATCGTGTTAACAAGGTTTTCAGAGTTTGACCCCCAGTGATCCCAGATGAACTTTGATCCCCACCAAAAACAATGGGGGTTCTTCCTCTTACCATAACGCATCTTCATACTACGTATGAAAGCAATCCAAGCTTCCTACCTTGAGATAGTGTGTGAACAAGGTTTTCAGAGTTTGACCCCAGGCGACCCCAGATGACCTTTGACCCCCACCAAAAACAATAGGGTTCTTCCTCTCAATACGGGGCATCTATGTACCAAGTTTGAGAACTGTCAGTTTCCCTTCTTGAGATACCATGTTAACGAGCCAAGTGTCACAGACACACCCACACATGCACACACATACATAATGCCATACAGTTTTACCAACTCAGTTGGCATAAAATGCACAAGCCACATATCTGAACTATTGGAGTTCCCTAACAATTTCTCCTTTGGAACTCATAGTGACTTCATAATCTCACAAAGGCTCCTTGAAGAGGGATTGTTCAGATACAAGTAGCAGCACTGAACTACCACTCATGAACAGTTCCTTTGAATTTAATCTAAACAAATTTGCAAATTTATCAAGTACTGAATGAGATACTAATTTTTTATACAACTTTGGACAGACTGACAGATGGAGAGAGATAAACCTCCTACAATTATACAAGCTCACAGCAGCTTTGCTGGTATGAGCTAAAATGTCATTACATTGCAACTGGACTTCACTGGATTCAGTCGAAATTTTGCTTTCACTAATCCTGAAATTTCTTTAAAGGAAGGGTGCATCCTTAATTCATTTCCAATAAGTAAAAGAGCATCTGACGATTTTTATAAAAATTTGTTTGGGATTTCTATTTTAAGTTTTGGAGATACCTGCAAATAAATACATTTCACCACATTTGCAAACCAAATCGTGAATGGATTACCACAAATAGATTTCCAAGCATGCAAAAAACTAATATACTCACTTTATCAGGATCAACTTTGTCAAATAACTTTAAAAGATTTAGGGTCCTTGCTTCTAACTGGTCAAAGGTCATAGGAGGGAGTTCTGCATAGTGCCGTAGACATGTGATGGCTGCAACTGGCCTGAGAAGCTGAAACAACAGAAAGCACCACAAAAATAAACTTGAGTTGGTCATTTAATACAGGACAAAAATACTTCAATATAACCTTATACTCTAACTGTATGCCTTAATGTTAGTGCAAATGGAAATCTCTAAAAGCAGCAGGAATCACTGTAGTAGGGTCCTCAAGTGGTAGACTTGGTTTATCCCAGCTGCTGTGCACAATGTTTCACAAGTGTGTGGGTTCAATCCTGCTTGAGGTACGTGTGTTAATCTCCAGATACTCTAGCTTTCCTCCCACTTGGCAAGGACTTGCCATTTAAATCAGTTGCTAAGCCAACAAAGTTAACAGAGGCAAAGTGCTGGACACTGACCTACAGTACCTACCTGCAAATTTGTTTCTGGGTACATATGACATGCCCTGGGCAGACCAGTACTACCTGAGTTTGCTGTCTGAACACACCAATTGTGATGTACTTCATACTAAGAAGGATAATAAGTCTGCAGGACACTCATTAGGAGTATCTTACATGATCCTTCCTGTTTTCATACCAGACAACTTGTAGGTTACAACTTAAGGTACTGCAGGGATCCCAATTATGCAGACTACAATGGGGAGGCTTAGAATGATCTTGCATTGTCTGACCGTTTGTCAGGCATTTTGGACAAGTATGGTACGAGCCTATTCCTGAACTATGCGAAGGCCCAGAGATGTGCTCTGCTAGGAAAGGATGACTGACCCAGTAAGCCTTGTACCAGTCCTTTCTTATTTAATATATTATGTGTACCGTGAGATCACGGCGATGAAATAAGAAACGACTGGTACAAGGCTAACTGGTTCAATCGCCCTTTCCTAGCAGAACAGTTGGAGGGAGAAAAGGAGTCAGAAAATCATCTAATTTTCAATCCAGGCATTGTTATCTTGTGCTTTTTTTTTTATTTATCTTGATAGTTTTGGGACAAGGACGAACATATCGGAAGGATTTCCGATAGGGTCATTTTCTGCCCACTCAACACATTTTCAGTAAATCATGGTTGAGCACCCACTCAGATTTTGCTGAAAAAATTCCCTAGTGTAGTTCAAGCAGTAGACAGAACACACCAAAAATTTTAGGTCAAAATTCCAAGCTGTTTGTGAGATGAAAAGTAGCCCTTACCCACTTCTTTGCACACCTTAATTGCGTGGTGGCCATTTTGGTCATTTTTGATGGCCTATAACTATACAGAGAATAAAGATACAATGCTGAAAATACCTATCTGGGGAATTTTTTGCCCAAATTTTAAGAATATAGCATCAAAAATACTGTATCTGGCTTATAGTATGAAGGGCTCCAAACATTGCATTTCATTTGTGATGTGTGTGTAATTTTTGATATTTGGACCCCTGTAGTTCAACCGACCTCTATCAGATTTGTAGGTACAATTTTCATATACAATACGGTATCTTTTGATGTTTTGGGGATTGACCTTTGACCAGGGTTAGCGCTAGCTCAAAAATTTAAGGGGGGAATTCCCCCCTTGGTCTAAAATTTTGGGGGGGATCTGTGAATCTTGGGGGGGGGAGAGATTCTAGCCATGTCAAATCTTGGAAAATTTGACACGTCACGTGCCTACCAGGGCACAAACCAAAAGTGACGTAGCCATATATCCCAGCCCCACCTCTTCCTACATTTCCAAGTTGGCCAGAGTTTTGACATTTTGACGATTTACAGCATAAGTTAACTAGTAACCTTCACAACCAGGCCTTGGCTATCAGCACTTGCAGTCACTGATTCTTAAGGAAAGCTCATGTCTTCTGCACTGATTGTATCTAGCAACTAAAGATTTGTAGTCACAAGACATCAAGTGCACTCTCATTTCAAATACTGTACTTAAGGTCCTAAGTCAGGAGTGTGTGTAAACTATCACCAAATAAAACTTCCTGCTACAGTTAAAATTACACACACTGTTCAAGCAAATCAACCTTTTTCGTGGTCAATGAGGAGGTTTTGCCAATTTAGCAAGTGCCTAAAATTCTGAGATTATGGTCACAAAAGTTCAAGTCTACAATCATTTAAGTCCTCTCAAATTCCAATGCCACTGTTGTACACACTATAGGTGTAAGACTGCAGTCTTGGTAGCAAGCCCCATCATGAAATTGACAGGTATCCAAAACTATGTAGTTGGCATTCATTTCACAAAATATGTTTGAGACATGTGTAAAATACTTTAACTAAGCCCCTAACAAAATTTTCAAAAACTTTACTTCGCTAATTTTCACATACTATGCTTTTTTCTTTAGAGCTGCTGGCACCAGCTCACACGCCATCCTAACGTATATGGATACATGCCAAACCTAGTCTAATGTTAGTTATAAGTCACCTCGAAAGCAGCCACAACCAAACTGTACGGAGAGTCTATGTTGTGCCACAATCATGTCTAGCTCTCAGAGCACAGCGTAACTACAATTTGACGAACTAGTCAGTGCATGCAACAAGAGTTTATGGGATTTACGTACAGAACGAACATCCACACCTAGCTTAATAAGTGCATTACTGCATTGACTTAGTGTGTGCAGTTTGTGAGCACAAACTATTTTGAATGCTCGGCAGAAATGTATCATTTTGCAGAATGGGTCCATACAAAAAATCTGTGCGGGAATTCCCCCTAAATAAGTTTTCTTTGTGCAGGAACTGACAACCTTGTGCGGGATTCCCGGAATCCCGTGCTTCATGCGAACCCTGCCTTTGACCTTGTTTATCACCTCCCATAAACTTGGAATTTTTTTTTCATTAGCTCTAACCCCATTCTATGTTTGGTTAAAATTTCAAAGAGGGGTTTTTCCCTCATTCTTGCCAAATCATTTTTTTATTTTGGGTAGATGGTGGTCGATGTCACATACACAGTGCACAGTATGTACTGTACATATATACAAACTACTCGTGTAGCAGACATGATCATGGCCTGTTTGTATTTACAATTTCAACCACAGAAGGGATACTATTTTCATTTAAAGTTATTTATTTAGGAAAAGACATTTTAGCTAACATACAAACTTGTAATAATTGTACTATTAATTTAACAAGAAAGCTATGCACTGTATAGTACACTGATATGTACAGTATACAGTACAGCACTTTACACATAACATTGTCTAGCAAATCAAAGAGGTTGTCGTACACATTTGAGACTTGTGGAAACTTATTTTTAAAGCTATATGCTGTGCTTCGATAAGTATGATGAGCTCTTGGGCCACACTTGTGGTACATTAATTTACTAGTAGTTTCTGTATACATGTGTAGGTGTACATACACTGTACACTAGTGTTACATTATGTGAAATGGTGCACTACCTACCCAACTCAAAGATTTTTTAATTAAAGATGGGGAAAAACCCCTCTTTGAAATTTTACCCAGATATAGAAAAGGGATAGAGCTGTTGGTAGAAAAAATTTCAAGTTCACAGGAGGTGATAAACAAGGTCAAAGGTCGACTGGAAAAACATCAAAATTTTGGTTTTTTGGCTCTGGGACCATGTTTGACCCCCATCATTTTGTCATGGAAGTTATTTAAGGTCTTTAACTTTCTTAAAGCAAAGTACACCCACCAGATATTACATCTAGCCTATGAAAAATTGTACTTATCTGATAGAAGTTGCTAGAACCACAGAGGTCCAAATATCGAACATCGCACGGATGCCTAAAATGAAATGCAATGTTTAGAGCTCTTTATCTTCATAATTAAGCCAGGTACAGTGTTTTTGATGCCATATTCTTAAAATTTGGGCAGAACATACCTCAGGTAGAAATTTTTAGCACTGTTACTTCATTCTCTGGGAAGTGATAGGCCCTCAAATATGGCCGAAATGGCATGCGCACAAATCAGGCATGAAAAGATGGGGTCAGGGCCATTTTACAATGGGCCATAACTCACACACAGCTTGGAATTTTGACCTACAACTTTCGGTATATTCTTTTAGGGGAGGTTTTGGGGGCTAAAAAGCACAGACATTTGGCCTGAATACCACTAATAGCAAAAGGCCTACTAATTGTTGCCTAGTATGTCTAGTATAAGTACAGTAAGTTTGCTGATGATACTAAGCTCTATAGGAAGGTTAGTGAAATGATGCCTCATTGCTGCAAAAAGATTTGGATAGGTTATTTTCATGGTCTCAGACTTGGCAAATGTCTTTAAACACTGATAAGTGCAAAGTTCTTCACTTTGGTCCTGAAAATTTCAGCTACGATTTTACCATGAATGGTAGTATTTTGGATAATGTGATTTTTGAGAAAGATCTGGGGGTAGTTATTACAGTACAGGTGGTTTAAAGCCATCTACGCAGAGCACAGTTACTGCTGCAAGGGCTAATTGGGTGCTCGGATTGATCAAGAGGAATTTTAATAGTTTTAGTATGGAAATTGTACTAAATCTGTATAAGCAGTTGGTTAGACCCCATCTCGACTATGCTGCACAGGTCTGGAGTCCCTTCTATCAAAAGGATAAATTTCTTTTAGAGCAAGTTCAAAGGAGAGCCACTCGCCTTATACGTGAGGTGAGAAATCTACCATATCACCTCAGACTTAAACATCTTGGGCTAACAACCCTGCAATTGAGAAGGATTAGGGGGACATGCTCTAAGTTTACAAGTTTCTTTCTGAAAGGAATCTTTTGTTAGCTTGTAGTTAAAGGTTCAAAGTAATGCTCGGGTTCGAGGCCCTTGTAAGAAGCTGGTGAAGCCTTTCGCAAATCGCAAGGCTAGACATTAGAAAGTTCAGTTTCTCTCATAGAGTTGTCAATGAGTGGAATAGTCTGCCTGAGTAGGTTGTTAATTCCACATCAGTGCACTGCTTTAAAGGGAAAATGCAGTCACCCCAATTTGAATTAGTGTAGTAGTCTATCATATTTCATGAATGGCTCTTGAGAATCATGTGACAATGTTTTTCTCAATAAGTTATGAAATTTACGAGGAGTACCCCCTTGGTTTACCATAAATATGAAATATTTGAGTCCTGAAATACTGTATCATGAAAGATACTTGGCAGAGAAAAAAGAAATTTGTGAGAATTAGGTATTGTTCCAAAATAGGTTTGGGGCACTGCATTAGTCCTCAGTGAAGGAACGTGTATGGCCGGTCGCAGATAGCTCCCTATATACGGTACTTACTACGCCCAATTGAAAACCCAGGGTCTTAGACCAGCATGGTGCTGGTTGACATTGATTTTCCTCTTCCAGCAAAACTAAGACCTAAAATCCTTATTACTGCCCTGACTTTTGCTTTTCATATCTTACACTGATATTGCATTTGGTTTTCATCTGTTTAAACCTATGAAAAGTTCCGAAACTTTGAAATAAAATCATGAACTTTGCAACTTGGTTTGTATTTACTGTTGCATTAGAAATATTTGTTGATATCAGAATGCTGTGTACTGTATGTAACATTGTGACGTCGCACGGAACATTTTATTGTTGTAGTTCCTATACATACACATAGCAGTTGCCAATGTATTACACGCTATCATGACGTACAGTACTGTAATAATAAAGCTTATTAACATACTGATGTAAACCAAGTACCATAGTCACACAGTAAATTTTACGGCGCAAAAAAGTTGCTGATTTCATTTCAAACTTTTAGCCCTTTACAGAAGATCTCAGTACAAAACTCCTGTAAGATCTGGATAAGACAAGCCATGGAAGTGGATTAAGATTTTACGTCCAAAATTTGCTGCAAGAAGGAAGTCAATTTCAACCAACAAAAAGATGGCCGATACCCCTGCTATTTTCAATGTGTGTTGTAAGGACTGTGTATAGTGAGCTCTCGGCGAGCAACCACACAGTCCTTTACTGAGGACTAGGACTGCATACCAAATATTCTCTAATAAATGCTCCCCCTCCAATAAAAGCCCCCTGCAAATTTTTTGGAAGGCAAAACAATTGTTTAGTGGTCATTTGCCGAGAGAGTTTTTACTAAAATAAAAGCTACATGGAAATGGCAACACTGTAAGGAAGCTGGGGATAAGAGGTGCCCTGCAAGTTATCCTTCACCGTACCACCACTATAGTGAACTCGTGCCTTGTTTAAAGACTCTAGCCTGGTGTAAACTTTAGCAAAAACTTACTTTTTTAATTAAAGTGTACCCTCGAATAAACGCACCCCCTTTTCAAAAATGCAATGCCCCCGGAGCGTTTATTAGAGAATATACAGTACAGTGAGCCTAGGCCTACACCCTAGCCTAGGGTAATGTCAGGCATTCTCGACGATGGGTGTTTTTCGGACAGTCGGCTATAATCTAGTCACTGAATTACACTTAGTGTGAATGTTTTACTAATCAGGCAGACATATCAAAGGTATGTGTACGGCATACACATGAAGTTTAACAGTGCAATCCAGTAGTGCTGTCTGAGTTGGGGTTTACGGCTAGTACTTACTGTACACACACCTATATGGGCTATACATGTCCACACTGATATGTATGCATACCCATGCCTGTGTACGTATGTGTAGTGGAAAAGAATTACAAGAAAAAATGATTATTAAAAAACTTAACAAAGTTTGGTACAACTATAGAATACAGGGCCACTTTTGAACACCACCTAGCATCCGGATGCGCGGATGCGATGTGACAGTGCATATCTTGCACCCATAGGCCTAACTGACTCTGCATCCGCGCATCCACTCCAAGACTGGTGAAATCATTCACTCCGCATCCAAGCATCCGTGCATCTACTCCAGAATATTGCTTGTGGTCCAAGTAAGGAATGTAGCCTACATTTGACAATGAGTCGTTCTCAAATTAAACTTGCCTGCTGTATGTATGCATATTCACATTTCATTATTAAATCTTTCATATTTATCTAACAGCCCCAACTTTGACTCTGCATCCATGCATCTGCACATCCACCCAAGGGATACTTGGAAAGGACTTAGAAAATTTACGAAAGTTTCATTTTGACTCCGCATCCACCCAAAATTACTTGCAGCGGACTTAGCCTGAAAAAAAGTATAGAAAGTTCAACTAATATCTTACAAAGATATTCCAGATCAATGATGTGTTTTTCTCAAAAGGCATCCATACTTGTAAGATATCCTCATTTATCTTGGTAAAAATTTTGGCTCTGCATCCGTGCATCCACCCAGGGAGTGCTGAAAATGGACTTAGGAAATTTTCAAAATATTTCGGCACATACCAACACTTTATCATAGACTACAGAGTTCCCCAAATTTTGACTTAGCATGGGTGCATCCTGATGCTCAGATACAACCCTCAAGTGGCCATGCATTCTATAGTCACTCCCAAAGTTTTTTGGGATTAAATTTTGTGTTAAGATATTGAAAAAAAATAATATTTTCCAGTTCTCTATTATATGATGTTTTTTTTTCTATCTTTAGTCCTTAAAATATTTAAGATAGTAAAGCATCCGAGAATACCCAACCATGTCTGACAATACCCAACATGAACTAGCACTGTGCTACTGTAGGTAGGCCTAGGCCCTAGGTCTGTATAGGCTACCTGGGCATAGGCCTAGGCTAGATCCAGTAGGTGTCAGGGTCACATTAGTATAGTTGTGTCAATAGATATATCACGTAAGCATCAGTGTAACCCAACTGTATTGAAAGCTATAACGAAATAATCGTTGACTGTCCGACAACTCCCGAAGGTAGGCCTACCCAAGGTTAACATTGACAAGTTCTTCCATGACGGTAGAATCTAGGGCGCCCCCTTGTTACTGGCCTTGTAAGGTGTTGGTTGTTTGCTTTTAGTTTATATTGGGGTTTTGGACTACAGGACATCTTCTGGAGCCTTAGCCCTCCTTTGCCCTTTAACCTGTTATGTTATCTTATGGTTTTTGACTTTGAGGCTTAAGTTCGGGTCACTAAGCTCAGTCTAGGCCTACTTAACTTCAGGCTAGGCTATTATTACGCAATGATAACGGTACGTTAGGTAGTTCAATGTACAGAAAAGGTACAGGATTTGGAGACACATGTAGCACAGGCGTAGGCCTACCTCTGGAGCTTTGGTAAAATTCAAGCTATGTACAGGCCTGCTGCAATTAAACGTTTTCCAACATGGTTTTGCAAGGAACTTATGAGCAGTAGATCGAAGTTGTGTGTGCAAAACCGAGATATTTCTTAAAGTGGGTCGAAGTCTGCAGATAGTCGCCATGATGGAAGATTATATTGTGTAAAACGCCCTCTATTACTGCGATATTGTATATTAGTACTATATTAGAACAACTGTATTTGCTTGCAAATACATTTCATTGTAATGCGCGGAAACCAGTGTCCCTGTTTTGTCACTCTGAGCGCTTGAGTTCTGCTTGTGTCACAAATTCAGGTGGTTTCAAATGAAGTCCAAACTTTGCATATTTTTTTTTCTTTTGCATTTTTGAATAAGCAAAACTTTCGATTAAAAGGCTTTGCGTAAATCGCTGGGGTGGGAGTTAAAGACTCCCAAGAGTCGGGTGGGAACTGTATGCAGTCACGAGAGCCAAAGCCTAGTACAATATCTTGGCCGCCATCATGAACGATATTGTAGCAACGAAGAATTGGTTGATCCTTCATTTCGAGCCACCGTAAAAACCCTTACCTGACCAGGCGAAACTGCCTACTCACACATACTGTGGTGTTATTTTAACCATGGACGTGAGTTCAATCATTTTACACTGACGGCGGAAAGCATGTCGAAAAGTTCTGTACACAAAACGATCATGTGCTCATTTAATACCAAAATTTCTAAATTATCCAGTTAAGGTAAGCTTAATTGGTTAAACTTCGATATGGTATGTCTGAGTGAAAACAAATCATGAAATGCCGATTTTTATTAGAAATACATATCTGACAATTTTGAAATTTTGTAACGTCATTATTTGGGGAATTTCTCCCAAATAATGCGCCATTTCATGCCCACGCCTACGCGGTTTACGACAAAACTATACATCCAAATCATTCTCCTCCTGCTACCTATGACACTCATGCTCCCAGAAAAGCGTTTAGCCGTGTAAATATATCTGTGGCTACAAGTATTAATTCTCTAAATTATGTAAACTTTGGATGAAAAATGTTTTTTTTTTGCTCATAGACACCAATCCCATAAACTGATGATTTACGATGAAAGTAAGGGGTGTGCCCCATCAAAAAGTATTCACTGGGTGTGTGATAGTATGAACATCACAAATCCAGTTTAGCCAGACCTTAAAAAACAACCTCGAATACTACATAAGGCGAAAACCCGAAAAATACACAATGCGCCCACAAACTGTAACGCATTTGCGAGGTTTATGATCGCAACTTTTCGATATGAAGATCCCAAAATTTCCCTCCAAAACTCAATGCCGTTATTTTTGGCGATTTAATATACTCAGCATCCCGAATTATGCTCTTGAAAATCACCTGCGTAAAAGTACTTCGTTGCTAAATTGAATAGGCATTCCGCCAGCTCCCCGGCCGGCTCCTCCCGCCTACGGCCTGCTGCAATTGACGCTACTCGACTCGCCTTCTGTAACTCCAGTGATACTTATAGCTGGTCATATCTTTTTCAAAGTGCCGAAAAAAAATCACGGCCATTTCGGACGTGGAAAAGAATCGCTTCTTCATGATTGGTCATAATTTAAACTTCCCATACACAATTGGGCCAATTTAAAAATATATAAACTGCTCCGCATGCGATGAATTGCTGAACTCGGGTCGTCGAGTGGCAGAGTGGTCATTTCTGCTGTGCACCATGTGACCCATTTCACATGTGCGTGGGTTCTAATCCCGCTCGATGTACGTGGGTTTTTCTCCGTGTACTCCGGCTTCCCTCCCACTTGGCAAGGATTGCCATCAAAATCGATTGCCCAGCCGACGAGTCGGTTGCGCGCCGGACTGAAGCACCTTCGGGTGGAACAGTTAACTAGTCGACTTTGCTTTTGCTGAACTGGAAGTCAAATATTTTTTTAACTCGTCGCCAGCATCCATCTCGCATCACATTAAACTTTACGATAAATTCATCCGCTGATCACTTCGTTTGCAATTTCAAGTTACGTATTCTTGTTGTATTAATGAAAAAGTAAGCGCGCATTCAACTAAAATTTCTGAAGTAAAGACTGTCGGCATTTCATTAATAAGTAACATTTCACTCTACACTACACGCTGTTTCTATTTATGAACGAGGTCCTTCGTCGGGACTAACTTAGAATGTGTGCAAGAAAGCGGTAAAATCATGGACAGGCTTAGCTGCCTGAACAGTGATAGTACCGATAGTAAAAAATGACCGAAATAGTGTGGAACTTCCACTTTCAACGTTCAGTCATGTAGGTAAATTAAGCCTGCCTGTCGTGTAACGCCAAGATTGTAGCGCGCACGCGCACTGCAATAACTAGCAATTATGACGGCTCTCCGTTCAACTGTATGACCATACAGCGACGGTGCGACCGGCGAAAAGGACACTTCATGGGAGTCCCACTAAGACTGTTTTGTATAATAATAATATTTTAAATATTATATTAAATATAATAACCGGGGCCACTGATCATTGACAAGGGGGTATCAAGAGTAACCACTGATTTTTTGAAAGCACCCTAAACATGTATTTTTTCGAGACTCAGAGTACACCCTAAGTAAGTATAACCGCCATTTTGTATGTATTCTATTACCCTGAGGTTTGAACCGACCACTTGCCTATTGATTTAATCGAAAGGTTCGTTTTTGACCAAGAAACCAAACTTCTTCCAATTCCTGAATTTTCCGCAATGCTCCGACTTCCACACTTACTCTTTCTTCTGAAATTTTCCCGGGAAATTCCCCAAACAACCTCTGTAGTTAAAAAAAAACCGGCAGGTATACGTAAGTACAACCTTTTTCTTCATTTTGGTGGTTTTGCAAACCCTTTCCAGGTTGCGTATACGTATCGATCGTGTCTATTCTAAAGAAAACCCCTTTTTACGTGGATTCTTGGTCACGCCTGATACTCCTTCAGGCTTGTCAATGATGATTGCCACACCTCCCCCTCCCTCAGTAGAGGGCAATATGAACTTGAAGAGATTTCAGATTGCGGGAGCAAGCATAACTCGGTAACAACTCTCAAGTTGTCGCCGGAAAAAACTGGAGTTACATTGTCGCTCACAGATATCGATCGTTGCCACAGAGTTAGTAAACCAGCCCTGCCCGGCCGCTTCAACAGCCGTACCAGGAATGATCTAATACTAGGCGAAGGCTTAAAGGCACCGAGGTCTTTATAAAAGATCGAAGGACCTCACAATGAAAGATCAACAACTCGAACGGATAACAAATAACCATGAAAAAGGTGAAGACATCTTGGAGGAAAGATGGCAGAATTTTACTGAGCCATACTCCACCAGGGCAACGGATCTTGTATAGTCACTGACTTAAAAACCGTATCATTACACTTTGGAATCTCTTACAAATTTAACAAAGGCCAAGCCTTCCTTAGCTTGTTTAAAAAAAAAATATTGAAAGGTATTTTATAAGCCTGTATTGATCCCTTGAAATTGTTTAACGTGTTTCTTTCAGTTAGCACTTCTCCTAGGTCAAGGCTGGGGTGTGGGTAGAGGTTGAATTTTGGGTGGGGCGGGGGTGGGGTGGGGTCGTTGGATGTGCATCTAATGGAAGGTAGTTTTTTTTTTCAATGTGTAATCATCCATTTTCGTTTTTTCTAAGGGAGTGTCACATTGTCGTTTTCCATAAGCCAGGTACAGGTTTTTTTTAAGTGCGCTTCCTTTGACACAATTTGTTACTTAGGCTATAGAGGGTGGAGTTGGCTTGGTGGTTGAGTGTACTGCCTTGCACACTAGAGGTCCCCGGATCAAATCCCGGTGGATCTAC
>WURT03000028.1:414844-434959 GCA_009936505.3 Holothuria glaberrima
GCCAGTGAGCCACAACTGGAAAAAGGCCGTGGCCGGCTCGACTTGAACCAATTGGTTGGAAACTGGGCCGTTAAACCATAACTTTATTTACTACGAGACTTGTGAATAAACTTGTCCTTTCAAGTTACTGATTACAGGCAACTGTAGGGCGGACAACATTTGTCTTTCAGCTCATCGTTATTACAACACAAACCCGGTTTGACGGAAGCCATGGGAAGCAGTTAGCCAGCTACGCAGACAATTTCGGAACTTGCATTCTTCGAAAACCTGAAAGAGTAAATTTGACCTTTTGCCCTAGGTCACTTTTTATTCGTAGGCACATTCAATACTTGCAGAGTTCATGCCAATTGTGCTTCTACGTACAGTTAATGCGTGTCGAGTTTTCAAGTCCGAAAGCGTTCACTTTGGTAAGTACCAATATTCTGCGAAGCTTTCAGCACTAGTCATGGCCGTGCGGGACTGTTTTTCTAGGGAGGGCGGTGATTTTTGCCCGACTCCAGACCTCATTTAACTGTCCAATTTTCCGCCCGACTGAGACAAAATATCTGCCCACTTTAGTAAGGTTTCTGACATTTGGGGCGGCCTCCCCATCCCCCTGGCCCGTACGGCCATGGACCTAGTGGCGAACTGATGAGGAGGGCGGTACCAGTAAAGCAGGGGTTCCATGCATGCCATAACGAAAACTATGAGAAAGATGTCTTTTTAAAGTGCATCTTAACAATCGTTCGGGATTTTTAATAGCCACAAATTTTAAAGATAGATGTTTTTAAAGTTAACTATGAAAATTCTGAGGGCAACTACCTCTAGAAATTTTAAGGGTGGAATGTCACGTAAGATAAGTGCAAATGGAGCAAATCTGGGGACTTTTTAAAAGTAAAGAATGAAAGAGAATAAAGTACACAGTTGTCTAGTACCGCTTCCTTTAAGCAAGGTAATGAATTGGTTTTAATGTGCAATATATATGTTAGGAAGCGTCATTAAATACACCGAGGCACTTGCAATCATAATAGGAGACTACTTAAAGACCAAGGTGATGTTTTGTAATAAGGTTGATAGGACTACTTATGGCCTGTAAGCAGCTCCGTACTCTACAGTTCTATCCATGCCTACCTTCCTTCCCGTGTGTGTAAGTAATGGCGGAAACATACGGGGTATTCGCGCATCCTATCTTTTACTTTAGAAAATGCTTAACCTTGTTTACTGCTTCATTTACATGGAATTTTATAATGTTCATTGCAATGAAGCCGCTAACATATGAAGTACAATGGCTGGTCTGTTTGTTCCATCACTTATCAAATGGTTTCACGGCTTCTGCCTGATAAATACCCCTGCCCCCTCCCCACTAATGTCTCGTGTACTCACATCACTCGTTTTATATCCCATTTAAAGATCAGGGAGCCAGACCGTACCTTTTAATACCTTCATTCGAGAACTTATTCAGTAAAGTCAATCAGAAGCAACGAAATTTGGTCGGGACTAATGAAATAAATCGGAGTGAAGTTAATTGGTTTTTAATGAAAAGTATTTTAGTTTTTAGCAATTTTAGCCAACATGTTCCACCTTAGAGATGACCCTGATTAGAGTGATTATAATTTAAAACGTAAACCACTAAATTTTAGGAAATCCTTAGTTTTTACACACCAAAAACCTGTGGTCACCAAAAAGCGCCCCCAGTTCATTCTTCTTTTTCTTTCATCTCGCGCAAGTCATCGCCATGATTCAAACTGCTCTCGCCTTTTGAAACAGAACATTGACAAAGATAACTTAGGTCCAAACATGAATTTTACCGAACGGAGCATGACAAAAATGAGTCTCGAGTCTTTTACTAACTTGTAACATACGAGGACCACCTCACTGGTACATATGCCTGCAGCGGGAATTCCCGCGGGTGGTACACCCAAGGTCGCCTGCAGGCAATACGGGCTTAAACAAGTCGTGAAATTTCGAGGTGGGCTTGTCGAAAATACACACGACTGCGTCAGAATATGTTAGCAAGTGACATGTAATGAGATGCAGATTTTATGCAATTTTACGCTTTTGGTTTGGGGTATTTTTACCACTTGCTGTGTTAAGAGATATTTGCAAAAATAATTTAATAAAGCAGATTTTTGGTAATAAAATTTGTGAATTATTACCACTTTTTACACCTGCCGGAGAGTTAATATTTGATCAAAGTCTGTCTCTAGACTTCTTTCCTGATATCCTTGTCAATTATGCCATACTTGCCGTTTGTTGAATTATAAGGCCATGTAAACATGTACAAGGCGAAAACAGATATGAACAAAATTAAAATCCAAATTTATCCAAACATTTTTGCCGTTTTTTACGTCAACTTGATGACACTGAAAGAAAATTATGTGCCCAGATCATTTACAATTCATCTAGGACGGGGGAGGGGTGAGGGGCAAGGCTGTTAACTCGAGAAACGAGACGTAATCTTTGCCATCAACGATAATGATTAAGAATCTTAAAGGATTTCCTCAAAACAGATAGCACAAACTCGTTTTGGAAGTCTCTCACGGCGAAACCATTTCTCTTGATCAGAGACAACGATGGGAAAAGTTAAGCATTTACAAACGAAATTTAAGTCCACCAATTTTGTCAACGTAATTACCTTACTATGGGACGTCTGGGGATCTAAGGTTGTCCGTTTGTCATTAGTATACTGACCCTTATGGACACAACTAAAGACACACTGCCATCAAGTTTGGCCAAACGTTAACAAGATTGAGGCTCCCCGTGGCTGCATGCCAACCGATCGCACACAAGAGCGAAGCACGCAGAGATGCACTACTCTAAACGTCGACTCCGTAAGTCTTTGTTTGGTATCGGCGAGGTCTGATCTCAAACCATGTGGACAGGTCATAGGTCATACAGAAACTTTCTCCTTTTTAGGTTCTTTGTTAATAATTGGGAAACGATATGATTTTCTGATGTAAGTTTTCCGGTTTAAACAGTAAATTAGACGGACGACTAGTAATGAAGCTGAAATTAGAGAAATTGTGCCCTTCAAAGTAAGGAAGTTTCGGTATAGATGCAGGTCAGGTGAAAGGGTAGACGAAGCTAATAATACAGCGAAGCCTACATTGAGCAAGACTCTGAATTATTTGTACTGTTTTTTTAAATGAAGTCTTTTTCAATTTTTCTATTTTATGTATAAATTTTGTGGAAATTTGGTAGACAATTTGAAATATCATTCAAACATGTTGTTAAAGACGTACAAAAAACAGTCAAGCGCGAAATGTTCCTCATGGCTATCGCAAATAGTAACCATACGTGTGTGACGTAATCGTATTTGGTTAATTGTTACCCTTACTTACCTGTACGAAATACATAAATGTACACTAGTGATTATATCCCAAAAAGACCTAAAATAATTGAAATGTTTTTAGAATGACATTTATATTTTCGTACGAGAAACAATTTGTCATGTTTCTGCTGCAATTTTAGTCCCATGTATATACCAGGGACGCCCCCACCCCTAGGGTGACGAAGTTAGGTTTATTTGAATTTTCATGCGTCGCACATTATCAACAATAGGATTTGTACACGTTGACAAATTGTAATGATTTCAAATAAAGTTTTGTAGTTTCCTAAAATTAAAATGTTTCACTTTTCACCAATTTAAGTCGCATACTCTCCTTTTATTTATGCCATACTTTAAAATTGTGCCTGCAGTTTTAGGTCAAAGGTCATTCCCAGTTGCCAAGAGGGCCGTGACGTCATGGGCCATTCTCAGCTCAAACATACTCAAGATACTCATTTAGCAGATGTTCTAATTTATTTAAAGCCAACTTGCCGTAACTACGAATACGCCCAAGTGCCATCGTGATTCTTTCCAATATATAAGCCATAACTCTACCGCTGTCGTCGTAGTGTAAGGTCCCGGTGATCGGTCACAGGGGTTACATGAAGGGTACTTTCCTTATTACGTCATCCAATTATCTAATTTCACTATTCAGACTGACACTCTCGACATAGATTTTAGCCATTCGTCACTTACTTTTTTCAAAACCTTTAGACTTTTTTGATTGTATAAATTTTTAGATTTGTAAATTTTCAATAAATCGGCTAACTGTGTACGTCAACTTCAGTACCGAAAATAGGTAGGGTCATGGCCCAGAGGTCGTACCACACAGTGCATTAACAAGCACGTCAAATAACCAAAGCAGCTTATTTTCGCCGAAATTAGACGAAATATTTATCATAAAAACTAAAAATTTCCTAAAATAATATTTAATTAGAAATAATCTCTAACCTAACGATAAATCCTTTAAAACCTTCTCGTATCTTCATTTTAACCTGAGCATATTCAGTAAAACATAACACTACCATAACCCTGGACATGTTTTCCTCATACCTAAACTTTAAAGATTGCAGAAAATTTTATATCTTTTCCAAACACAACGAAGTATTTCTAAAACGAACACAGATTTCCGGTATATTTTTCTTCCAAGAAAATAAATAAAACATTTTTATCACTAAAAATATGGAGTCCACCGTCAACGAGGTTAATCGTCAAATAATTAGGATCGTAATGATTTGACGAACAGTAGCGATCAGTCAGTTTTGACCCCAGATATTCATGAAATTTCCTCTCTTGAAGCAGAATAATTTTATTGTTTCCAAATCATCTCTTTCGTTTTAGTTCCACATAATTATCATATTTTCTGCTAAATATCTCAGAAGTCGTTTTGAGCACAACTGGTGCATGCGGTAGCGAATGACGCAAAATTTACGAACCTGTTCAACTTACATGTCATTCTTAAAATTGATCGCGGAAACAAAGAATACTTGAGCCCCTGAAATATTGCACGAAAAGGCAAAACGTGTATACATCTAGCAGATTTCCTGTCCATGTAAACTAAAGATATATTTGTATGCAGGTTGGTAGGCTTGCCATTGGCACGAGAGATTAATCGTATTCTACTATCGCATTGTCTTAAAAAAAAACCTCATAAAAGTTATCGCGTGCTTAGTTCGAACCATCATCGGGCCATTATTTATTCAAAGATACAGTCAGGATGTTACAGGACGGGTTCGGAGCAGTAAGATCTCTCTTTCTTCGGGGCGGATTGGGGTAAAGAAAATAGATTTGTTTTGGTGTGAGTATCGAATGAGACATATGGGACACATCTAGTCCATATGCCACGCTTAAAAGGCGTCAACTCTCGAAGGATGAATGTATATTGACGGCGAACGCTCTAAGCGACCTGCACCTGACAAAGGGAAGTCTCTGGCCCACTCCTGCTCGCCGCTTTTCGACAGACCCACACGCTCATATCACGCTCGAAAAGTAAACGGAGACGCCGCCTAGTGAAGCTTGGCGGTTGCAGACTGGCTCTTGATCAAACTCGGGCTAATGGTCGGTCACACATGAATCTAATTCAGCCTTAATTGGTTGGGCTAGGCGGCTGGTCTGCGCGTGCTGCAGGTGCGCCAAACACTCAATAACATTCAATTGTACATACAAACCCAATTCAGTATCTCCCCCATGTGTTAGCCTCTAAATACAATAGATCTGGACGAATTTGGAAGCAGCTGGGCCCTAATTTATTAGCTGCGTAAGATTGTGGTGGGCAATCTGCGTTTCTGAAGGTCTTCCAAGATTCGGCAACCGTTCATCTGCCAAAGATTTTTCGATAAATCGGAACCCAAACACTGGCAACCTGCTCCTATTGATGTGTTTTTTAATTCCTACACAAGCTACAGTACAGCTAGGTACACGTCCCTCAGCAGTTGTGCGGTACTGCCGTGGTACGACGGGACCTGTTGTAGCCGGTTTTCTCGGCACGACACGTGTGTCGGCAGAGTCTCGGCCGAGCATTTTGATCATCTGCGTCAGGTTTTTTGTTTTTTCTCTGGCAACTTCATCTATAAATTAAGAAAGAAGAGTTTCGCATATCCTTACGAGTAGAAGTATCTTACCTTGGAGTCGGCGAACCCCCTAATAGCCCTTTGCCTAAGACAGCTGCGATGCCGAGCCACGGCACCTGACGTGTCATTGTCGTCACCACGCCGTCTCGGGGTCTTTGGCATCGTCAACCTTGTGATTAACCTAATTTTTGTCAAATTATTTATCTCATTTTCCGACTTTTTAGATGAAATAATTACATTTTGCTGTATTTCGTGTTAGCTGGAGCATTGCCCGAAGGGTGTTGCACTGGAGGTGGCTGACGCTCCATTGTGGCGGCAGGGCGCCCGTTCTGTCATCTCAGGAACACTAACAATCTGCTCTTCGACAACCCCTATTTCTGGACGCTAAAGCGGCCGACGTAACCTACGTATTTCGATCAGTGAAAAGTCTTCTTTGTTTAGAAGGCTCTTTCCACCTTTTTCTTGTCTATCTCTTAGGTTGAGCATAATTAGCCAACAAACTACTTCGGTTGACGTTGGCAGATGGCACCGGTCGAGTCCCGTGTACGACGGCAACACCCCAAGACGCGAACGCCGAATTGTACCTTTCCTTCCTTCAATAACTTTTGAAGTTTGTCCCCCGCTCGTGCGATATTGTCTCTTTGCAGCCAGGATAATTTATTTCATATAGACGCTAGTAGCTCTGTCATTATACAGTGGTCTGATTTTTTCGTTTGGCATCTGCAGCGTTATAACCACACAGAGGTGTCGACAATAGAAATTAAAAGGCAAAACGAAAAGACATTCATTGGAGAAAAATGTATCAAGATTTTATATTAAAAATCTCTAAAACTTGTATAGATGCAAAAGAGGATTGAAAGCCTGTGTAGTGATTGCAATTTGCACAAGGCGATTGCGTGATATAAGCTTTGTTTGAGTATCGTGCGAAATTTACGTCTTGACAAAGTTAATTATGTCCGAAATGACTTTTGTAATTGGTAATAAACAGAAAATACCAAAGGCAACTCATTATAAAATTTAGACCCATTGTACTAAAATGCCCGCTCATATTTTTTCTTACTTTAAAGACACCAGTCTTCTCTTACTCTTTAATGTCACGATTCTGTTTTCTTACAGATCGAGTTTCTAGGTTGGGAGAACTGGGTGACGACTTTTGTTACGTGAATAAATGTGAAGCCAGTCATGAACACACATTTTGGTCAGTTTCACGGCTTTCTATCATCCTCTCGTGTAATTTATTGTTAACGCCCCATCAAATACGACGAACCGAAGCATAGTGAGCTGTCATTTTAAAATATGGTCCCAGTCTAGTGGAAGAACATCTATTGCCCTAACGGAACGGTGTAGTTCCGGGGCTTTGTCAACTGTAATTAACCTGTCTGGTAGCCAAAGGTTAGACATTTCCGGACAAGCCAAATATTATGAAAGTTTTAGAATGTTCGCCTTCGACTTTGGCGCTATTTTCTGGTAAATGCCAGCTTAAGCAAACAAACATTATTAATATGCTCTGCCATGAGCGGCAATTGTCGAAGTACATTTTTCATTCAACTGTCAAGGCTAAGATTAGAATAAAGAATGTTTTTTATTCATATTGAAGCGGCAAGCGATAGCAAAAATGTCAAATTACCCTAGTTTTACAAAAACGAAAAATCAATGTCTTAATGAAAATTTATCAGGCGACATGAAGGGACTTCCTTTCCATGTACTCTACTTGAGTTAGCTGTGAAAATAATAATAAAGCCATAACTCCTACTAAGCTCCTAAGAAAGATCCAATTTTTGAAGGTGCTACAAACAACATAGCGCCCCCATTTTTATTCTCTTATCGATTGTTTAATCAACGCAAGACTGTGAACTTAGTCTCAACGAGCGTGCTTGGTCATGTTCTAGACACCACACACCCGACGCTAATATCAACAAGCCCTCGTTTTAACACCTCACTACTAAACCAACCCTGTCCGCACAAGTTATGGTCGGGTTTTGACCCTGTACACACAAACCCTTGCACCAGACCACTTTTTACGCGAATATCGTCATCTTTGTGGGTTATATTTCAGCAGTTTCGAATATTATTCATTGCTCATAAGTTGTTATTAAGTCGCATCCAATATGGAAATTAGGTAGCCATGTCTTACCGGACCATCGTGACTTTGTGAACAATGGGACCGGCGTTCAACGGTGGAGAGACGCAAGACGCAAAGCAAGCCGCTGTATTGAAACCCCATCTGCTGGTGTACATAGAAACGGTTCGGATAAGCGAAGCATTCAGTAAAAAAGTACTTCATTTGTGGTGAACATTTGTTTTTCATTCATTCTAAGGAAGAGAAAACCGATAAAACCCTCATTTCACAGAGTAAACGATGTCGTATGCTAGGCCAAAGGATGATTTTCTTGGTCAAAATGGGTCTGGCTTCTGTTTGATTGAAATGAACCAAAAATTTTTGAGAGATAATTAATTTTAAGTCTCTTGTCAAAAATGGTTTTTGATAAATTGCGGAAAACATATGAATCTTAAGAGACCCAAGTATTACGTATGTTGATAAAAAATGGGTTTAAATACTAATTGAAAGGAAGGATTTATGCTTGTGACAACAAGATCAACCGGAGTGAATTAGAGCGTGTACAGCACTGTCTTATAAATAACTTAAATTTATCATAAGAGGGACCGATTTAGAACACAATTTAGCTAGAGTAGTGCAAAACAAGTCAGTAAAATGAAGCTTCTGTTCATATCAAAAATAATAAAATTAAAATTAAGTACTGGCGGTTTGTAAAAATCATGGAACGTGATATTTAAATTGACCAGAAATACACAACTCCAATGAGGTTAGTCAGGCTACCAAAGTTGAAGGCTACTAAGTTGAAGTTCTGAATATAAATTGATCATACCATTAGGCTTTTCCGTATTTTCGGTAGGAAGAAACGGATTACTTCCTGATTTATTTCTGGGGGGTAAATATTAATCAAGATCATATTTTGGGTATCTTTACAAAGTTTTGCAACTCCAAAGGTCACTTGTGTACACAACTGTCATAAATGACAGCTTCTTATCACAGGTGTCAATCTCGCCATTCTCCAAAGTCGTTTCTCTCAAATAAGAGACGATAGGCTTATAGAAAATGAAGTCGATGTTATTCAATAAATGATGGAGAAAGATGGTAGCAGTGAACAGTTGAATGGAAACAAGAAATACCAGTTGCTTACGTCATAAAACTATTTCTGAATAGGAAAGGGAATTTTCAACAGGGTCGTCGAATCGGGGGTAGGGTGGGGTGGGGTGGGGTGGGTGGGGTTGGTTGAGGGAGTGCCGCCGCATTAAGTTTAAGTTTAAAACTTTTCATTCTTAAAATGTAAAAATTACCTCAGAAAGTACCAAATATTGAGAGATGAATAGCTCAGCATCTTTCGCCATCTTTCTTAGAAACCTTCAGATGGGGCTGATTTGCTATACTAACGATAACATTAATGATTCGTCAAGAATTATATCTCACTGGAACACACGAATCTTGGGAGAGAACGTCGTCCGCAAACCCCAAAATATGGTTAAATAGTACTCCCTCGTATGATATCCTTGCAATTAATGCTTCTGACATTGATTATTAAAAAGGCAATTTAACCCTAACCTAACCCCAAAACTGACTTAACCCTAACCTTATCCCTAACCGAATCCCAGGCATAATCGAACCCCGGGTGGAACCCCTGACCAAACCCCCGGTTTTAACAATAGGGTGACGTTCTCCCCCATGTTCACTGGAACTCTATTGGTAATTCCTTTTTGTGGAGAGGGGGACAGGTTTTAACTTGTAAGCGGTTCCATTAAATATGATATGCTGTAACTTCATGGGTGGGGGGAGTGTTGATGGAACCAAACACATGTCTCTGTTATTACGGATGGTTAAGGTCATACGAGTGTTCCAAGACCATAATCACGTTTGGCTGCACTTATTATGCCCAAATACTGGGTTTCTAGCCCTGACGAATTTTGTGACAATCCCCCCCCCCCACCAAAATGTTATGCTCCCAACTTTACCACAGCTTTAATCTGAGTTACACACCCTTTTTATAGATCCTTACAAGTTACACCTCCCAAACTAAACAACCCCCTCTCTCGATATGAGTAGCTGGCTACAGGCTCACCTTATATATTCTTGCAATTCTTTTAAGGTGTATAGGCAGCACTTCTTTGTAGAAAAAAATTCTTGCAAATAAAAATTTCCCCAAAGATCAAAAAAACTGATATGTGCTTGACTCTACAAAAGTTTGTAAGTGACATTTAAACATTTCCCTCACTTGAAACAACAGACTCTCAAATCGACAACGTCCCCACCCTCTTCCCCATAAAGGGATTTAAAACTTGTTCTCGGGATGTAACATAATTAAAACCTTCCTGTCGTCTCTTATCTTTTGTATGGAAAAACGTTATTGTCATAGGGTGTATAAAATCGCTGCCAGTTTCGACGAGTACATTTTAGTAGTCGGGATCCTAACCTTGGCCCAAACACAATATGATTTCATCAAGAATTTTTGCAAGAAATAAATTTTATAGGTTGAACATTTCGAAAACCACTTTACTGATAATTTGCAGGAGCTTTTTGTCCTTTTGTGTGACACCATGATATAAATACGATAAAAACATTAACATAATAGTGTAATTGATGTCCTATTACTTTATGACGAGTCTAATTAGTAACAGGACAAAACAAAAATCATCATTTATTATGAATTAAGAAACTACCAATTTGTTACAACCGTCTGAATCTTGCAAATATTATGAAATGGTCGGCTTTATAAATAGAACTGTATTGTAAAATTTAAGGGAAATATATTATTTTACAGTAACTTAATGTATTTTAAATAATGATCAGACATGTGTTACACCGACTTAGCTGTGCGCTACAACAATGAGTCCGCTATAAACGCTTAACTAAACAAGTCTATTCCTGTCGAAGTGGGCGTAGCACGCCCAACCCTCATCTAACAACTCATTTTAGAAGTATGCTTTTGGATTTTTAAGTAGGGAACATCTGTTCTATACTGTAGTAAAAGTGAGAAGCGGGGATTTAAGGGGGTATTTGGTGTCCAATATTATTAAAAGAGCCCAAATTTAAGGCAATTTGTTACAAAGTTTCCAATATTTATCCCTTTTAGGTCTGGCAGAAGGCTTATTGTTTCCTTTACTTTTTTCTGAATTTTCCAAATTCATATGTGTGGTCTATTACTAATCTGCAACAGCCCACCTCCTTTGCATATGGTCACAAATAATTAACTGATTCTCTCTTTTGTCACTGATAATACTTCGGCAGCAAACGGAAGTGCGCCACCAGTTTATCGCAAGACCGTTTTACGTCACAAAATGAAACCTTTCATTGGGATAAAATTCCTACGCCTTGGCACTTAAGTTTTCATTTACAACTTGATTCCTCAAGATTTCTTTCTAAAGTTGAATCAGTTTTAATTCTAGTGGTTTAAATATGGTTTTAATTAACCAGTATTATTTTGTTAAGATTTGAAAGGACATAATGCAGTTTCATCCAACACACTTGAAATGACAATAGGTCAATTGTAATCAACTCGATTTCCTTCCAAGAACCTTCACCTATTCCCTGTATGCTCCTATTAAATGAATAGAACAAACAATTAAATAATCCAGCGTCCAGGCATTATGAAATCATACACAACACATTTCTCTGGGTTGGACTGGGGTGAAATGGGGTGGATGTGTGCAATAACAACACGGTGTAGTGGGGAGGGGAACTTAGTTGTAGGAAAGTACTCCACCCTCGTTTGAAATTTAACCTGGGGGAGGCTTCGTTCATTTGTTTTAAAAAGAGGACGTTTTACCACATTCTTTTCATTTAAATGTGAAAGGGTGCCAGAGCACGGTAATTTTAATAGTTAATTGAGAAAACAGCAAAAATGTTGGCTTGTCTTTATATATGACATGTTGTTAGTTATTAGATCTAAATTGCGTAGTTCAATCTCTTTCGCTGTCAGACATCTACTATAAAAGTTGATATAGGGCTTACTGACTGAAGTCAAACAAACTTAAAATGGTCTATACATACACAGATCCACATAGATTCTCTATACATGTCTCTGATATTCATAAAAGGGACTCTGAATACATTCTAGAGTCATATATATGGCTCTTATGAACAGCGCCCTCACTAAGGATCTCTGCCATGGTAAAGATTACTAATATAATTTTTATTATAGGGACCGGAAAAAAATTTGTCATGACTTGTCTTTTTTGTCATAGATTTGAAACAAATAATTAAAAATTAGGTTTTATAAGTTATTTCTGGTAAATTTCTTTCTGACCAAAGGTTTTTGTATTCCCTTGAGAAACAATGCAAGAATTAAAATACTTTCTTGAGGATGACGTTACAAGTAGGTCTTAGGAATGATTTAGCACAAATTAAAATATCATATTTCTGTATTCAGAAGGCTAATTTCACCTCGTATTACACATTTGCACGGTCAGTCGGTGAAGCATAGGCTAACTATTTTCAAGCTGGTCCAAGTAGCAGAGGTAGAAGGAGTAACGTCACCATTTTGTTTGCATCAGCACACTGGACGACATCCCCACACTTTAAATTAGATTCATAGACCACCATGCAGTGCCTTGTAACAGTCCTTTAAGTGCAAACAGCGTAGGAATAAACGTTCTCGTGTATAATACTTTAGTTATATAAAACATACTTTAGTTATATAAAACATAGCCTTTGCCTTCCAAGTGACTTCAGACCTATCTGTGACGTCACCGGTTTATCACCTACAGAGAAAGTACATTGACCTCTTGTTCAAATACGTGTGGGTGTTTATTTCCTTGGAAAGCTTCCTTATGATTTCCGTGACTCCTTGCACTCTTCCCGTTCTGTCTTTATATATCTGTACATATATAACGCTCTCGCTAAGTAAATAAACATTACAGAACTATTACCATAGCAACGACTTTAAATTCAAAATAGAATGGAAACCAAGTCACTATTATCCTTGTAAAGAAACGTCTTCGATAGCTACCCTCCGTTGAGTGTATTTCTGATGTAACAGTTTATGCAATCGGTCATAGTGAGTGATAATGCTCTTTCGTAATAAAGCAACTAGCCTGCGCAGTTGGCCGTATGTCTCTCCCTAAAGTACTATATTTTGTGAAGCCAGGAATCATTTCAGCTCGATGCTGAAATGATTAAAAGTATAATATTACAATGATAGAAGTATAAAATTACAATGACAACATTTCTCTTACATTGAATGTTTTTGTTTTGTGTGTGTTTTTACGTGGGTCACTTCTTTCGTAACCCGGAAGTGAAAGTAATTTCCTGGGGCCGTGTTCCTCTCCCTTCCTCTCCCTCTCAAATAAAATAAAATAAGGAAAAATAGCCGAAAGAAATTTAATTTTTAATAAAATTATTTTATTTAATTAAATAAATGAATAAAATAATAATGACAGTAAAATAAAATAATCAAAATAAAAATCTTCACCTCCATTTGGTTGCGATCAGTTTTGCCATTGTAATTGCTTAACCCGTGGATTGATTCACTTGAATCAAAACTTTACAAAACGCTAGTATACATCATACCAAATGTGATGCGGAGTATGATCAAAGTTTCCAGACTTAGTCTATATATAATATCAAATCAGAACGATTTGTTAAAAAAGTATGAACAGTTATGCAGTCGGTTCATTCAAGCTTTCAAAGGAGTTTGAATGTATATTTTTTCATTACGAAAAACCACATATTAAAAAAGATTATCCTTTACATAATACGTAAAGTGTAGCTTATGCAGTTGCCTAACTAAATCCAAGTTATTACACGTCAACTTGCTTTTACGTGATGGCGTCACAATGATACAGGCCTTGACCTGCCGTTGACCTTTCCACACAAGCAAATCAACACACCGCTCTCACAGTAATGTAACTTCAAGCTTACCACGTTGGCTTTTGTTCGTTTGAATTAAACTCACGTAAAAGTTATTGTTATAACACTGTAATTCTTACAAACCGGCTAACATACCGACCGTCAACGGTATATTCCAATCAAAAAGAATTGAAACACGATCCTGCTAAATATGCGAAAAAGAAAATAAAGCCGATATCTGTACTATTCACGAAGTTCAATTTTGATTTGAATAAATCCCCGACTAAAAAGTATTTGCCTCGAGTCAAAACTAGCCGAGAATGATATAACAGAGTAAACAAACCGTACGTATGTGATGTATTGTGGGTTTTAGACGGTATTGAATGATACACTTAGACAGTGCTGTAAATTGAAGCGTATTAACTTGACCTAACCAAACGTAGCTAAATTTAAATGGGAATGAAAGGGAATGAAAGGGAATGAGGAAGAGGGTGAGGGGGGGGGAAAGGGGAGACAATGGGGGTGGGTGGGGGGAGTGGGAAAATTACCTTCTCTTTGCATAGAATCATATTCGGAAATTTGCCAAAAAATGAGTATTTTCCGCCCTTCTTTATTCTTATGAATGGATTGGTAATATTATCCAAGCCACCATACAATAGATCATTTCCAAATAACAATTACATAGGATTTATGGGATAGAATTTTAGTGTGCATTGTCTTTTGCCACAGTGAAATGCCATTGACAAAAACAATGCATACCAAATGTTTATCCCACAATCCTTTGTAATTGCTATTTGAAAAGGGTCTGTAAGGGGGTTATTAAAAGAAAGTCGTTAAGACTTCCATACACTATTCAAAAGGAGCTAACACACATAGATCCATAAAGCTCTGGTTTTACATTAACTAAGAAAAGGTAGTAGGTATTTATAAATAGCTTATTATAACCATTGTTTTTCAATAGGAGTGAATCCAACCAAAAGTATACGAATCTAAGACTCCACTGACTTACAACCTCCATGATAGCTTTTTGTGTAAACAAGGTGTGCGCTAAATGAAAAGATACATGAATATCATACAGAGTGTGTGTAAGCTTTTTTTAATCCAGTATATTTACCTTAATTTTAAATGATCAATATGTCGAACAATCGTAGTTTACAGTGAGTTCCCCACTCAACTGATCAAAAAAATCATAATAATGACGGTAATCAGTATAATAGTAGAGGAAATGTTCGTATAAAGCTTCAAAATATGTCCGTATAGCAGTGAATTGACTTGAGTACGTTGACCTACATTATGTGACCCTGCGTGAAACTGCAAAATTTTGTTGCGGAATGATCCTTCCTAGCATATAGACCTTATTCATTGCGCGTGTAGAAGACTTAGCGTATTCGACCGGTACACAAATCACCTATCTACCTTCTGTTGGTGTAAGTTGCAGTGATATGCGCTTGCCACCATTAGAGGGCACACTTTCTGTTCTGTGACGTCATGTGCAAAAGGTTTCATACGCGAAAAAGGTCAACAAACGCAACCACGTTCTGGTGGACAAACGAGGGAGTTGCCAGTGTGGATGCTAGGTCATGTAAAAAGCAATGAGCTTTATTAGTGCTTCTGGTGCATTTGTCCTCTACAATAACTAGCCCGTCTACTGAAATATAACCACAAACTATTTTAAAATGATGAGTTTTGCACATAAAAATAAAACATACAAAATGGTGTACCCACGCAATGAAATAATGAGCTTTACATAAAGTCAGTTTTGCGGGAAACAGACAAAATTGGCAATCGGAATACAACACGGAATCACACATAATAGCATAAAAAAAAAACCACATGAAAAACAAATCACAAATGTAGCAACTTCAGAAATATCTCATCATTTTCAAACGAATATCATGCTATTTAATTCAATTCAATTCCATCCTGTTCCTAGACTCCGTAAACCCGCCAAAAATTTTAACATTCGATGCCATCCTGAAGTTCCGCTGTTAATTAAAATATAACTGACAATGAATATAATTGTTATTAAGCCTACACGTTCACATATATTACTGTTATTGCGGATCCTAAGTTTAAACACGAAATTCAGCTTTTTCAAATCAGAAATCTATGCCATTTTAAAGAAAAACATGTGACAAAGCGGAAATTATTATTTACAAAACCATCAATTCCGGTTTTTGCAGAAGTAGGAACACCGACCTGTGAGTTTCATGTTTTACCTCTGTTAAATCAATTTTTACATTTTTCTGTACTCGGACTCATGCGTTTGGGTTTTTACTCGGATTTGTTACGTCAGATTTGGAATCATAACAGGACCGGACTAAGTGTGTGTTTAGGGGGTGGGATGGGGGCGGGGTACATTTTGTGGGGGCCCTCCTAGGTCAGTAAGAACAATTATACAGGATAACCAGAGATATTGGCTATGCCCAAGACGGTCGACTTATCCTTAATCCTTATGGTGACAATAACTCTGATCGTGACAATCGCTCCGGTTTCAAAGGAACTGAAACAGTTTTTGGCGGACAACACTTCGAAGTTCTGAGTCTATGAGTGATGTGACATGAAAACAAGCAGTTTAAGTTAGAAGTAGAAAGCGAATATCTAGGCATCAAGTAAACATCGCAATAATTATAGGTCTGCCCGGCACTTAGTTCTGTATCTTAATCCATGAATGGCTCTGCTTAAGTCATGTGACAATGTTTTTATCGTTTATTGCTTACTTAAATAGCTTCTTAGTTGACCTTTAATACGAAACATTTTATTTTGTTTTGGAAGATTTTTTGTAACGGAAGTAAGAGGGAATTAGTAAAATTTTGCTGTTTCCAAGTACTTTTTGGGGACTGCTCTTCCCTTTGATGTAGCGGGTCCAAAGTGGTTATATTACCTCAACCTGAATGCTTCACAATTTTAAAGGTCAGTTCATTTGAGAAACTGTAGATAATTCTTGGCCTATTGTTGATCTGAACAAGAATCCACTTTTAATTCTTCCTATTGTTACGCCATTGCTTTAAAGGGAATAGTCTTTAGTTATTTAGCTTAAACATCAAATATATTTGTAGGTGCTAACTTGAGGCCAAAGAGAAGAATACCAGAACGTTTCTCGATGAATGTCAGTTATGACCTATTTGACCAGTTTCCGCTTCTTTATTTTACACATAACTTTTTCAATTGCGAACGTCTGTTTTCAGAAAATGGTAACTATGAAGCGGAAATTTATAAGAATTATATAGCGTGACCGGAAAACTTCCTGGGACCCATTTTCACCCTTACAAATCCCCTAGACAACTCCCCAGGAAAATTCCACCCTGGAAAATTCTATTCTATTTTTGAAGAGCTAGTTGTCTGAGGAGTAGTTTCAGGGTTGGAAATTGTTCCCGATGGGAGGAAGGGGTGGGGTGCACGGGGGAGATATCCCGGGGATCAGTTTGGAGAAAAATCGTTTAGGAGGAAGTTGTCCTCAAACTATAATACCAGAAACTTTTGGTCAGACATCTTGGTAGAAACTGATAAAATTGCAGTTCATGAGGGAGTTTTATAAATTAACATGAAGTAATGAAGGCTGCATATATTAATGATATAACCTATTACAGCTAAGGCATTTGAATAACCCAGACAGATTTTTATTAATCTTGTATCATCATAGCAAAGCGACGCACTTTTAAAGGAACCAGAGCATGTATACATGTCTTTTCCGCTATTAGGCCGTTTGGCAAATTCTGATTGCCGACCCCTTCCAATCTGGTCGGCGGGACTTTTCATGTAAAGGTTGGATACAAACAACGGCGGTGGATCTAAAGACCTATCTAATGAAGATATTTTGGGGGAGTTACACAAAAGCCACGTGGAATTGAAGGTAATATTTGACTTCACCCGCAGGGGTTGAAAGAAATTTTGGGGTTTCTTTTGATAACCTTAATCGATTGCAATTTGATTATAATCTAGAGGGCTTTTTATTACGAGTTTAGAATGAAATGTTCAAATTCAACTTTTTTCTTTAAGAACAAAGAATCATTTTCACCATATGTGTCAAAAACACTTCTTTATTACCACTCTGGTGTTTTGACGTGAACCAGAACTGTATCGCTAAATTCATTTATGCCTGGGGGTTATGAAATAACATGCTAAACACCATAAACAGATCAGTCATTGCTCTATAAGCATTTCTGAAGCACGCCCTCATTTAACAACCTTTTCTGAGTAGGTTCCTCTGCCTAGCGAGTTCTTGAACTTCAAATGAGTATGCAACAATGCATGGATGCGTATGAAAGGAGTAAATCCCCTTCCCCTTCACTTAAAAACCGAGAGGAAAAAAGAAAGTACAAAAAAGTAACAAAAATATAGATACTGAATCAGAAAGATGAGTTGTGTGACTTCTCAAATAGAACTCAAACGAGTAGCGGCTGTGTGCTTTCCACAATGTATCGAGAGTTGTTATTGAAATTCGATGCCATGTGCAGGTAGGTTGCCAAATTCTGGTAAGAAAGGGTTGGACGTGGGGTCCAGACGCCCTTCTGAGATCTCCTTTGAGGTGACCATCGATTCGTACTGAGAAGGTCTCCTTGAATTATAAAAGCAATATATGTCGGTAAAAAAGAAAATCCTAATTTAAAAAAAGTCACAAATGTGCGCCATCGCTGGATCCACGGGAAATGGCATCGATAATACGTTCTCAACTGAAGGGGAGGGGCATTGAAACCGTGGCCTTCTTGTGCAATGACGCGTAGTAACCAGAGAGTTCCTGGCTTGAGCCATGGTGACAGTGATCGGGGAATGAAATGCTAGGCATCATGTCTATAATAAGGGCTTCATACACTCTAGTTCTACACAGTTGTTGCATTTTTCCTCTCACGGAAACCGAGAATTAACCACCTTTCAAAACGACATCGAAGCATCACTATAACAGTTAACAGTTGGGTCTAACTGTTCATTGTGTATGTCGCACCAGGAGCGTATAGCTAGGATGAAATTTTTAGGAGGCCTAGGTATCAAATGGAGGGAGGGGGTTCACAGCATGATCACCGTCCTGGGGAGGCGGTCTAAGGTGAGGGGTTCCCACTCCTCTCTGAGCAAAATTTGCCCTTCAACTTCCGAATCCACCTCGTCAGTTTGTCCGAAAAATGTTCTGTTTCGTATCTGTCAACGAGTCTCCCCACACTTTTGTCGTTGGATCAGCATTTAGCATTTGCCTTGCCAAACCTCCTCTCGCCGACAATTCGTCTATCCGGTACAATAAATCCTTCCAACCATTTACCCAGCCATATGCGATTCCCACTTTTATTTAAAATTGGGCTTTATGAAAATGACAAAAGTTTTAAAGTCTTTCACTCTGTGGCATTTATTGCACTTATGAAATAGGGCAAAAACGAGCGCCCTACTTCAAAATCTTCAAGTAACAATGAATACTGGCAATGGCTTAAGTACGTCTACTTCAATTGATTGTTCATAGGTCATTATTGTCCGGAGAAATCCCGGATCAATTAGTTTGCTTAGCGTTTGGCCACGTTTTGAATGCCAGAAACGATTCGACCACCGACGGCCGTGACCAACAGACAGAACCAATCTCAGCAATTATACATTTTTATGGTCAGTGCGTTTGGATGGTCAATGATGTTACAAAACCGTATATGAAAGGAGGAGCACCAGGGGAATAAAATAATAAAAATGACCATAAATTCTGAAGATAAATTGACCGTTAAAATGTAATATTTTCAAAATAAGGGAAATATTTATTGCTCTGAAATGACGGTGCGGTTGGTCGGCCCTTTCACATCTTTTCCTAAGTTAGAAAGTGTGATAGAGGACTTATTACAGTAACGTAACTGAAGCTTGTTATAGTGGTTCGACTGGGTTAGTTGAATTTTCAAAGGTTAAAAGCTACTGCAGTAGCTAGGTAAAGAATCAAAAGATCGGTATGAAAGTAGCCCCCACGCCCACCCCACCCCAAAGCAAACCTGGCCAGGTTACTGCATTCGTCCGTCATACAACATACAAAGTTCCTTAAGATACTCAGCGTAACTGAAATAAATGCACATGAGCCATTCGAAGGGCCAATGAGCACTGTTTCGGGAGAATTTTTATGACTGGCGCGGCTTACGCTAACCCTAATCCCTAAATAATCCCTTACATTAACAAAGGATACAATCGATACAATACAATACCATCCCGTGGCGGCTGAACCGGGGGGGCTTGGGGGCTAATCCCCCAATGAAAAAAGCGAGGGGCTAAAGGTATGTTTAGGCCCCCCCCCCCAATATTTGCCAAGTGCAGACATGAGATCCATATTTCAAGTCTGGGCCACTCGGGAAGTGCCGTTTCCGGCCATCTGAGGGGTTTGTAAAGCCAAAAATTTTCTTGACCGCTCCGCGCCAACTGATGGT
>WURT03000028.1:435059-451129 GCA_009936505.3 Holothuria glaberrima
ATATATACAGATATGCAACTGCCACCTTACAGCACTCATCATCTCAAGTGTATAAACGTAAAGATCCAGTACTAGATAACAAAATATAAGAATATACACGTAGACAATCAATTCTCGGAAAATGGTCAAGCTTTATTCCGACGTTTCGATAGGCTCTACCTATCTTCTTCAAGAGTAAAACTGCTTTTGAATCTTAAAGAAGTACGTACGTTTGTATTCCAGCAAACTAAAAAGCTGTGGCTACCAATCGTAACAAAAGAAACACTGAAAACAACAAAAGAAGAAGAAAACTACTTAGATCTGCTTGACTAGTTTCTTTACGTTAATACCAGTAGAGTGAAAATTATCTAACTGGAGTATCCATGAGAACTCTTTTTGTTCCCGTAATTGGCTGCTGTAGGTTGGTATTTTTTGTATTCCAAATAATTCAAAACTTGAGCAAATGTTTTCCCAGAGGAGTATGACCTTTCTTAAACTCTTGCCTGTGCCCTCTGTGTCCCCAGTGCAATTCCGCTCCCGTTTCTCCCACATACTGTTTCCCACAGGACAAACAATTAAATAAATTAAGGACTTAGTAGTACACGTGATAGAACTATAAATTGTAAATTTCTCTTTGGTGGAAAAACTAACAGAGGTAGACGTTCTTTTGAGACCGCACATGTAGTACAATTTCGAGAATGAGTTTTAAAACAACCTTTTGATTGATCTTTAGGTTTATCAAGGCTGGCTCGAACTAAAAGTTTTTTTTTTAAATTAGGCTTTTGTCGGAAAATAGTTAAGGCGGAGAAGGCAGTACCTTACGCCTTTTTTAATTGTCTACGTGTATATTCTTACATATAGTTGTAGAATCATTTAAAGATAGTTGGACATTTAACCATAACAGCTGTATTATTCATCAGTAAAAGATTAAGAGCCATTGGTGGAAAATCTGTTAGAAGATACATTCGAATAATTTTACTACTCTAAAGATCAGTGTTGTATGCCTAGAGGCCGGCCTCGTCCTCAGCCATTCATGTCTCGGTCTCGGGTCTAATGTCTCGATGTCTCGGCTCGAGGCCTGAACGACGCATGGAATAAAACTTGATCACTTTCAGGTTACAAGATTTCCAAAATTTTGCCTATATCGTTTATCGCAATGATCGGAATATGTCAGTCTGGTGCTAGCGCGCACTATAGCCTAGAGTGTTGACTTGAGTTCCTATATATCTGTATAAGTCTAGAGAGCCCTGGACTCTACGTTGACTTAAGTCGACTATAACGTACGTACCGGTATGCATACTGTACATACGAAGGAAGGACTGTAGCACTACTAGACACTAACGTTAGTACCTGACACGTGCCCACGTGTTTCTGTAAGTCGTTTGTGCATCGTGCATGGAGAAATCCTTGGATTTGAGATTTATCCTCCCCAGGGGTGGCGCCAGATGGGGGCAGGGGGCAACGAGGAAGGCTGGTCCCCGTCGGGTAATGTGTACAGTTTCGTCGAGGAGTCTTAGTCGATACGATAAAGTATTCAGTCCCCCACGGCGACTAATCGCTCTGATGGTTTACCTGTTTTGTGCTCTCAAAAGGACAATTTCTCTAATAGGAATCCAAAATTTTTGGGCCGCTTCGCACGCTGTTGAGAAACCCCAGTTTCTTCAATAGTTCAGTTCGGCATTGCCAGATGGCACAGCTCTTGTCCACCTTACCAAGTAACATGTAGGCAGAGTACACAGTCTATGTAGAGGTCGTAAATTTCACCCCATGTCGCAAAGCCTAGTTGCTCTTCTCTTCTGTGTGTCATGCGTAACAGTCAGTTGGTGAGCGACTTACGGAGCAAAGTTTGGCTATTTCATAGGGTATTCCAGGTGGTTCGAATAAATGTATGTTATTCCCGATATGGTCTAGAACCCCTACGGTTTTTATTTTTTCCTTTATTGTTCTTAATGACCACACATTTTTTTTGTGAAAGTCTACCAAAATTTTTCGCGCGCTTTGGAATTTCAAGTTTAGGATTCAAAAGAACAATATCAAGGTGCAACTCGGCTCTTGAAGTATTAAGTAATATTATGCAAAATATGCCGTGCAATGGCAGGGATAGTTAGACTCCTTCATATCCCCTTCTCACCACCCCTTCGGCATAGGGCTGTGGGAACTTGTGGTCACTGGCATATCCCGTCGGCTTGTTGGGAAAATTTTAACGCCACCCATGGTTGCTTTGCAACCTTACAGATTAGGTTCCGAGGAAAGCATTAAATCAGCGCGGAACTATGTTCCTCTAGTATATACAAATTTATAAAGTATATGTCCCGCAATGGCATGGTCTAGCACAAAGCTTTTCTTCAACCCTTTCCCCACAAACCCCTCGACGGCATCAGGGCTGTCGGGTGGCTGCCCCTCCGTCGGGGCAAATCCTGGTGCCACCCCTGGTCCTCCTGAATTACAGTAGGCAAAGATGAGTTATATAACATTTGAAAAGGATGCGCATATGAAGTTACATGTGTGTCTCTCTCCTCTTGCATTAACAAAAACGGTAAGCAGATCTCGGTCTTGTCTCGGTCTCGGATAGTCGTGTCTCGGCCTTGGTCTCGGTCTCGGATGGTCGTGTCTCGGTCTCGGATAAGCCGGCCTCGGATACAACACTGCTAAAGATACACCACCGTAAGCTTTGACCATTTAAACGATTTCCCATTAGCTTAGCAAAAGTTGTTATATGGAGTGTTGCACAATGCCTGTATTTCCTTTTTAAAGCCTTAATAAGTTATCTGTAAGTTACTAACCAGCTAGTTTCTACTTGGATGTGTTATGGGGACATTTTTAAAGAAATCTACAGCTCCTTTCAAATTAAATTCCTCATGGCATCCTAACATTATACCTCTTCTTGCAATAAGGTAGAAAACAAAAGATATCATTTATAAGAGAATCATGAATCCGTCTTTTGGCATCACAAATTTGCACATCTAGCCCATGTTGATTCGTGAGGTAAATGAAAAGAGTAAGATAGTTTTGTAAAATGGTCCATCGCAGATGTTATTGTGATGAAACTTTGTACTTTAACATTTTTATTGCTTTTTACATTGAAGAAGCAGGCGTGACACTTACATTTTTATAGACCTCAAAACTTGGCATATTGTTAACTAACAATATTTTTCATAACCCAGAATTCTTTCAGATGTGGAAGAATCAGATGATAATTGCCTTAATCTTAATCCGGGGGCATGGTGGATTAAATTTTTCTGCCTGTTGTTTGACTTTATAGCAAAATTACGATGAAAATGTTCAGTTAGGTTCAGGAGGCAGGCCAGGACCATTTGGAGGATGGGGTAAAGGTAGCAGTGGCGGAGGAGGAGGTGGAGTAAAGTTCTCATCGGGTTCATCTAAGTCCAAAGTCCCTCAAGCAAATCGATTCCAAATGCTCCAAGAAGAGAAATCCGGAAGGTATGCAAAGTGCAGAATTGTGTTGGACTATTGGTATTAAATAACTGGTACCAGCTGATTTTTTTGTTTTGTATGGTTATTGACAGTATTTACAGTACTTGCCCGTACTACCCAGGCAATACTTCTTGTCCTGTGCTTTGTAAAAATGATTTAGGTCCCAATGTTTTAACTTGCTTAAATGAGACAATAATTTGCGGTAGCGCACAATAGGATATTGTTTAGTATGCATTATGCTCATTTCTTACGTAGTGGTATTTAATTAGTATTGGAAGATACAGAGAATTGAAATATAAAATATTAGCAATGTAGGTTATTTGCAGTATCAATACCATACTATTGCATGCAATAAGTTGATTTCAAACATTGAATAACATATTCACTGGGTTCAATAGAGCTCGTAGACTACCTATTTATTTGAAAGACTTGAAAGCAAGAGATTTTTTTGCTCTGGTTTACTGGTTGTCATGGAAATTCATCAGAAAATGATGCTGGAAAGGTTAGTGTAATTTCCTCAAAACATGATCCATTGAATATAGGCCATAACTTGCATAAAGGATGTTTTGAACAGTCGGTGATAATAGTGACTTTTCTCAAGTATTCTTTAAAGTTTGTTTTTGTTTAATTTTTTTTTTTTATTGGTTTTATTTTTTGCGACAAGTCTGCAGTGTTGTTTTAGGAAGCTATTCAAAAGGTATCAGGGTTGAGTTCTCTCAGATTTGTCCCTCTTTTTGTCTCTTTGTATACTAGTTTTAATGTTTTTCCCTTCAATTTCTGGCTAGGTCCATGTTACCTTCACGTGACTTCAACAAATCAAGGTCATCTTCATCGTCCAAGCGGTCTAGAGAGAGGGATGTAGACCGATCTAGGGAAAGACAAGCTGTAATAGCTGAGGCACAGCGGTTCACAGGGTCACAAAGATCTCGGTCTTCTGAGATGGACAGGAATCAGGAGAAGAGTGAGTCTGAACTTTATACCTGAGAAAGCAAAAAACCTTTAAAACATTACGATATTCATACATAAGTCGATAGCTAAATAAATTTCTTCATGTGGGGCTGTGTTTAGTTTGAGAAGCTAGGGCAATACTACCTAGGTTGCTATCAAATTATCAGTGATGCAATGTTTGATAAATTGGACTTTATATGGAGTCTGTCCATCAGCTGGTTCTTTCTGTTACCCTAGTAACATTGGAGTGAAAAAATGACTGCTATATGGTTACATGGAATTGGCCAGGCAACACATCTATTTACCAATCATGGGAAAACATTACGTGCTAACACATTACGTGCTACACTGCTGGAGTAGCTGGGCTGCACTTTGCAAACATTATGAGCAACTGAGTGTTTAAATTCCAAAACGATGTTGTGGGGAAGTGATGTTTCACAGACCGACTCCATATTACAGTGTTCACTTGTTTCTTTGAAATAAAATGCTGGTTTTTGTTTTGATAGGACCAGAACCTGCTGCTCCATCCATGTCAGAGGAAGAGTATGAGAAGAGATCAAAGGCCACAATAGATGAATACTTAAGTGTTAAGGACGTTACGGTGAGATTTAAACGAAGTGATTGGACTTCACATGAGGTTTGATATGTCAGAGGGGTTCCTGTTCCATGCATTCTGGTGAAATTTGAAGATAAATTTGATTTGTGGTCCTCCAGGTATGAGCAGTTTAAGTTGTCACATTTTCAACCCTGAGTGAACTTGAAGCAAGCACATGTGACATGATATCCTCACACTGGTTTCCTCTTGCCAGACTTTTTGATTGCCAGAAGTGACTTACAGGCAAAATGATGGTCTCTTTGGCAAAGCTTTGAACTTAAAAATAAATCTAAAACTTAAACAATCCAAAAGTCTTTTTCTTAGGAAAATTTTAGTAGGGTAGAAACACATTTGAGGGTACCTTCCCTTGCTGGCCTGTGGCAAAAAAAGAATCTTTTGAAGTTTATTGAAATTCTGTTCCTACATGGTCACTAGCTTTGATAAAGCATTGGTAATTTTTTTTTATTTTAGTGCCCTCAATAGCTTTATTTCCTATTGTACCATATCCATCTTTTATCCAGGCATAAATTTAGAGCATTGAATTTTGCCAGGATACTGATTGCTAGAGTAATTTTTGCTTTATAGGGAAAATGAGAGATTGCATGTGCATGACATAGGGATTCTGAAAATCGAAGAGCCAAGGAGTTCCACAAAAGAAGCTTTCTTGGTATTCTGGCAGGTGTCATGTAAACTTGTATTTGTAGATATGTTTTACTGCCCTCTGCACAAAACTTACTGTGTTCATACATGTTGTTAATTTGGCTAACATTCCTATTACAGTTTGTTGATTAATTTTTTATCAGTAGGTTACTTTGATGGGGGGGGGGGGTGGATGGGGAAAGCATGTTTAGATGGTTTGACAAAGTGTATGGTTGCATGTGGTTCACATTTACTTCTTTAAATTTTTATAAAAATTTTTCTTCTCATTCTCTCTTGATTGGAAAATAATGCTGTATCTGAAAGTCTTCTGAGCTGCAGCATTTCTTTATTTATTTTGCCATTAGGTTGCTCCTTTAAATATCAGAAGAACACTTTTAAACTATTTTTGTCTCTTTTTTCTACTCTCAGGAAGTAACAGCTTGTATAAAGAAGCTTAAATCACCTAAGTTGCAGCATATATTTATTCGTGTTGCCATCGAAAATGTTTTAGAAAAGAAAGTACACATGAGGGAGTCCATAGGACGGTTATTCCACAGGTTGTTAGACGAGTCTACCATTTCATTAGAACAATTCAAAACTGGGTAAGTGTAAGGACCTATATTTCAAAATGTGTGATGATATGTGTCAATCATGTGTGTGTTTATTAGGTCAATGACAACACACCTACATTTCAAACATATATCTTTTTCATAGTGGGCAAAATTGTCCAAACCTAGCCTGAGACCAGAGTTGGGTGTGCTAGAAAATAAATGGTTTTCCTATTTGCTTTGTGTATCTTGTAAATATGGTTTTACTCTCAGGGTTATTTTGTCTTTCTGCCAAAATTGCCATTTGTTTTAAATTGTGGGTTTGAGATGTTAAGGTACGACATCATTTTACGATTATCCTTATGCCACATGTTGTAAAATTTCAAACGAAAAGAAGTACTGTTTTATCCTAGGCGACTACAATATTGATCTTCTAAGCAATGGATCTTCAGATTTCCTAAATACTGTGTCCTCGTGTGGGTTCTACCCCACTGTTACTAGACCAACTCGTATTACTGATCATTCTGCCTCACTGATTGACAACATTCTGGTTAATGTCGCTTTGTGCAATGAAGTTAAGGTCTTATCGGTAGGAATACTACTCACTGATATCAGTGATCATTTTCCCATTTTCATAAACACTAGAATATGAATAAATATGATTTACGACCAAGGCAAATTGATCCAAAGTTTTTCTACTAGAAATATTATTACATTTGTCCGTAGTATGTCCAGTATGAACTGGAATTATGTTCTCGACGAAAACCATGCTAATGTAGCCTTTGATAATTTTCATAATACATTCAAGAAAACGAATGACGATTGTTTCCCATTTGTAAAAATATATAAAATATATTAAAATCGATTAGAAGTTAAGAAAAATTGTATAGAAGATACTTGAAAGCCCTAACTCCAGATAACAGGCTCAATTATAGAAAGTATAGAAACAAGCTAAATCATATTATCAGAGTTGTAAAAAACATTTCTACATCAAAAAATTTGCTGATCGTAAAAATGATGGCAAGGAGACTTGGAAAACAATCAATGGGCTTCTTAAGGGTGAGAAAAGGTCCTCATTTCCCGATACTTTCAAGAGAGGGGATTATAAAATCACCGGCTCAAGAGACATTGCTGATGAGTTTAACAAATTTTTTGTTAACCTTGGGCCCTCTCGGGCAGAGAAGATTCCACCTGTACCTTTTGATGAAATCTACTTGGGCCATTCTAATCCTTCATCCCTCTTTCTTTTCCCAGCAACCGAGCATGAAGTTGGCAAAATTGCCTATGCGTCTATTAATCCCAGAAAATCGGCTGGGTTTGATAACATCCGTCCAAAAATCGTGTCAGAGGTCATTCCTCATATTTAACAACCTCTCACCCATATATGTAATATTTCTTTCGAGACGGGGGCTTTTCCTGATCTCTTGAAAAAAGCGAAGGTCGTTCCTGTCTTTAAGAAAGGAAGTGTTGATATCTTCTGTAATTATCGTCCGATATCTATATTGCCTTGTTTCTCGAAAATTTTGGAAAGACTGATGTTTAATCGACTGTACTCCTTTGTAGCAAAACATAGTATTTTGAGTGATTGCCAATATGGTTTTCGCCCTGGACATTCCACGGAGTTGGCGTTAGCTGACACTGTGGATAAACTTTATTCTGCCGTTCAAAGTAAGCAAAATTCAATTGGTGTGTTTCTTGACCTCTCAAAAGCATTCGACAATATAGATCATAATATACTCCTTCGTAAGTTATTGCATTATAGGGTAAGAGGACAGGCTTACCTCTGGATGAAAAGCTACATGACTTCTAAGCAACAGTTCACTTCTTTTAATAATGTGCATTCCAGAGTAACATGTGGAGTTCCTCAGGGGTCCATTCTAGGACCTTTACTCTTTATTATCTATGTTAATGATATATGCAATGTTTCTACGTCCTGTTCTTTGGTACATTTTGCAGATGACACTAATATTTTCTTCACAGATAATAACATTAACTTAGAGAAAACCGTAAAGGATGAATTATGCAGGTTCTACAAATGGTTTGTGTCGAATAAATTATCACTGAACGTTGACAAAACCAATTAAATGGTGTTCACCAAAGGTAGAAATAATTATAATTTTAATATAAGCATGAATAATAAGCCTCTTCTGAAAGTTCATTGCACCAAATTCTTAGGAGTATATATTGACGATAAGCTCTCGTGGAATGATCATGTTCAGTACGTAATCAGCACAAATTTCAAGAGGTGAAGGTATTTTATCAAAATTAAAATTTACTCTACTTCAGAGGGCTTGAGATTAATTTATTTAAGCCTAGTCTTACCTCATCTTTCATTATGTTGTTGCATCTGGTCTGGTACTACTAAATCTATTCTAAATAAACTATTTATTCTTCAAAAAAGAGCTTTCAGACATATCACATGCTCTGCTCCACGGGACTAGACCAGTGGCCTGTTAGCCTCATTGAATTTACTCAAGTTTCATAACCTAGTTAATATGAGTCTACTTAAGTTTACCTTTCGCTGCTTGAATAAGCTACTCCCAAGTTCTTTTTCTTCCTTTTTTACTGTTAACAAATCTGTTCATAACTACCACACAAGACAATCTCACCAACTTCATACAATTTTCTCCTATAGAGATGCTTTCAAAAAAGTCTCAGATACAGATCTATTATGATTTGGAACGCACTGCCACAGAATTACCAGCTAAGTTCATAAGTTGCGCCTCTGAGGAAAGGTTTACTTAAATATTACATTAGTACTTATTAATGCTGTAGGCGAGGGACGGTAGGAGGGTGGGTGTGGGGTGTGGTAGGGGAGGGATTGTTTCTGTTGCTTTCTTTGTTTACAATTTTGATTACTCTCTCTGGGAGTGCTTTTGTTTTTCAAACCCAAAAGGGTTTTTAAGAGTACTTCCATTAACAACGCTGACTTCACTAACTTGGGTTGACTGAATATAATGTCATTATGTTTATATGTTGTTGTGATAAAACAAATAAATGAAATAAAATGAAACATGACCTGATTGTTTGGCACACGGATGACAAAGCATGCTCATATATTCATTTGAGTATGTGAATCTGTTCATGTCTTTGAATGACTATTTTGTTTGAAAAATCTCTTACATTAATTGGGGAAGATACATGTGACCCACTTTATCCGCACATTTCGATCGAAAGAGATCTTACCTCGTTTTAAGAAGACCACTACTGTTACGAGAAAAAAATTCTATTACTGTACATATAGAAAATACCAGTGATTCTCAGCATGTTTGGGTATGGGCTAATGGCAGGGCTGAGGGTGAGGGTCGTATGGGAGAAAAAAAACAAACTTACACTAAAAATAGCTGCAAATGGAAATGAGGCAAGTTAGTGAGCACTCATAATCAGGATTTTGTTGTGAGTGTAAAGGCGCCCAAAGGGATGCAGGAAGGGGAAACTCCTGTTCAAAGGACGCGGTTAAGTATATCCAGGGGCATTAGAACTCTTATGGGAAACAGAAACAATGGGAAAAGGCTTGATTATGTAATAAAACCAATTGTGGGTTTTAGAATGAAAGTTCTCCATTGAGATAGTATCGGTTGCTCAATAGACTAGACATATCACAAAAGTCACACTTGTAAGTATCATTAAAGTAACAGCCTAACCGGAACCAGCGGCCGGTTGATTGATGATGCAGCGGGATCTGTAGGTGATGAGGATGACAGATAATGGCTCTAACTCGAAAGCGCCTACAGTGCGTCTCTGGAGGGGTTCAGAACCTTTCCCGAGAAACTTGCATTAATATGCAAGGGTTGCGTGCAATCACAATTCCAAAGGCTTTGCGAATAATTACCATGGACGACATGAAATTTTCAGCATTTTCGTTGGCAGTTAATGCAGTATATAACTATGGAAAAGAAAGCCCCTACCAGCTGAGTCCCCCTCTCCACCCACTTCCGACATAATACCTCAAAGGACATATTTTGAGATAAAACTCAACGTGGGATACCGCATATTAAATTTTGTCCTGTTTTAAGTTATTAGTAATCCAGTTGAAAATGTTTTTTCTTCAGCAAGAGTAGCATCGAGAGAGCTCGACGGCAACACGCAGCCCCAAAAGCGCCACGGTGGATTTGAGAATCAAGAGTATATACCTGACAATAGAACACGATCACAAGTGCGCTCCTAGCAAGCTAAACTAACTTTCAAATAGATAACATTCGAAACTAAATGTGGCACATGGGCTATATCTAATACTAGTAAAAGAAATCTACCTAGAAACTTGGTGAATGTAACGACAAACCTCCTTGGGAAAACATTGGAAGGGGGCAGTTCCTCCCTGCCCTCTTTTGAAGGCGCTTCTTGGAACAAATGACCTTTGTGTATTGTGAGATTCAAAGAACAACGACAAATGGAAAGTCGTGCTTTCCGACAGGTTTTAGACACTGTTCCCAATCTTGTATGCAATGGAAGAATTTTATAGACCTACTTTGTTTACCCTACTTTACGAGTTTGATTAAAAAGCCCAATTTACCATTGATCTCACCCGCAACAGGAATGTAGTTACACCTTACAATATCCATAATGATCATTATCAACACAGCGGTCTATAGTTTAAAAAAAAAAGACCAGCAGTTGTTCAAATTCAAATAGGGTAATGAACATTGCAACTGTTCTTCGCTAACTTACTCCAGGAGCGAAATTTGTCAAATCAGTTATTCGCACAATTTATGGCTCAAGTCGTTTTCGGACCCCACCAAAATACTTTTACGGCATTTTGTGCATCTGTGCACTCAAAGGAAAGAAGGTGGACCATTGGTCTTCCACAGATACTCTATTCCTACTCCTGACTTACCCATATGAAGATAGACAAACAATCTAACTGACAAGCCAAGCAGGCTAGCAGGGAAACATGGAGTGCCTGGAAAGTATAAAAATAGGATGATCTACGGAGTTGATTTCTTATTGCTGTCACACATTTCATTCAATATCGTTACAGGAATATAAATATAATCTCACATCACAAATGAACCTAAAACATATGGACAAAGATTTCTATACTTTTGACTTCTGACCTTCGACATTTACTTTCGATACTAAGCAAGGCACAAGTTTTCCACATAGTACCTTCCCACCATGTAGGTTTGAAGAAAATCGGCTTCACCGTTTACCAGGTTTACGAGACACAAAACAAATATTGGATACGCACACATATGCAGGCACCAACACAACACTCTTTGACCCCTTCTTCAGCTATGGACTACCGGTCACCCTAGAGCACTTAACCATGGATTAAGCACTGACACTACTAACATAGGTACATTGATCTTTACCATGACAACGGTTGTTATTTCAGCTGACATTGCCGTTAATAGCGAACTGTCAAAGTGACTACAACATATCATCCTCCTCACGAAGCAATGAAATAAAAAATACCGCCTAGAGATATATTAAGCCAAGCAACTTGTTAAACATAATTGTCCAAACCCTACCAAGCACAACTAACCAAATCCCTCTACCACTCAGGCCCATGGGCATCTTCTGCACAATTAAAAACATGTTCTGATGACCAAATTTGATGTTTTCAAAGAAAAAAAACATGAAAATTTTCTGTATAAGGCAGTGAAAACCCCATCTCAATAACATTTTTTATTTGGAAGATAATGATTTTTTGAAGAACTGCTTCATTTTCAGCTTTCACCATGTATGATGGGGAATATGTGATGTCATCTGGGCAAATTCATTAGATGTAGCTCATGTATTTCTTTATAATGTTGATATCCCCATATTGATTATTTCATAACTTTATATGCTGTACCATAAGTATGGAACAGTTTTACACTATATCTACACGGAAAAGCATCTAAACATCCCAACGGTATCAAATTCCAAGGACAAGAAGGGTATCCAATTATAAAGAATAACAAAAGGAATATGAGGCAACTTGCCCACTTGGATTCATGTTCTGTGACCTTGAGGAAACCTGTAGGTTTTTCTTGTTAAAAGTAACCAATCTTAAGGAAACTTATCTTGAGTTAGGAATGGAGTTTTGGTATGGGTTTGTATGACATGTAATGAAACTTTTTTATCTTTCATATAAGAACCCTAAAAAATGCCACCAGACAATGCCTTTAATGCACTTTGAAAGCCGTGTCAAGTGTTGAGAGGCATTAACTTCAATTGCTCGTTGCAAATACGAGCGCCCCAAAACTGCGTGAGAAACAAATACAGGATTAGTAACAATCCGCAGGTGGTAACCGTCGAGAATAATATAGACCGAAAACTCCTAATATTTATGTGTAATTTTCTTGCCTTGGTTCTGTGTAAACCTACATCATCCTCTAAATAAACGCCCGCTTAACTTGTCCATCTGAAGTGAACTTAGAACTTTGTACGGAAACAAGTAATGGTTCAATGATCACAGCCAATCTACTTGGGTTAGTGGAAAACGTTTAGAAATTAAACCACAACAATGATTATTTTTAGTGATGAACGTTTGTATTAAAACCACTTTTATCAGTAATATCTCGCTTCATTGAATCTGTTTCCTCGTAGAGGACACAACCTTAACACCTGATACAGGTAACGTTCACATTGGAGTGTAAACAAAGAACTGTAGCAACAATTTAGAACAGAGCAGAAGAAAACACTTAGTTGAGCTTGTTCCAATTGTTCCTTATCATCTATGAACAGCTGGAAATGGTCTTGTTCTGGTCGCTGTCCGTCGCCTTCTCAAAGTCCCTCCAGACCACCTCCAATGTATTCATCGTCAACCTGGCTGTGGCAGATCTTCTCACATCCCTGGTTTTCCCTACCTTTGTGATAGCTGGCTTCGGAGACTACCAAACTTACTTAGACACCGTGTGCTTCGTTGCCCTGGCTATCGCACACACTACCATAGGATGCAGTATTTACACTTTAGCGTCCATTGCTTTTAACAGATTAGTTCTTAATTTTGAGTCCTATGAAGTACTACAGGGACATACTCAAACCTAAGGTATTCACCCTATGGGTAGCGTTTCTTTGGGCCTGTCCAATCCTTATTGCATGTTTCCCCCAGTTGCGCTTGGCATCGGAAAACTCGCTTTTGACGAATTAAACCACAACTGCCGGCCGAAGACGACGGTTGCATGTTCAGCATTGTACGATTACTTGTTGGTCTACGGCTACTTTCCCATTCCTCTACCCATCATTGTGGTATCTTACATAGGAATACTTTTTAAAGTCTTAAGGCACAATCGACGGATGAGCAAACAGTCCCTGACCCTCTCCTTGCACTCATCGTCAAGGTAAGTGGGCTCTTCCATAATACTATCCGTTTATATCATCAATTAACTGGTCAAGCATGACTGTATCAGTGTTGGTCACCTTTTAGATATTATGAAAGTGACCACTTTTTTGTCCTTTCCTTGGTCGATAACAGTACAGTATCACTTGATGGGCGATATACATGGGTGGGGCTGTGAAACATCCTTCATTGGGAGGTGTCTCGTTAGCTAATGGTGTGTACACTTTGATTAGTATAGATGATTCATGAAGGGTTGCATTTGTCACCATCATGTAATCATTGCTAAGACTTAATTTCACAAGGAACTTCTTTCTTTCCAAATAAATTGGCCACCTTAAGTGAATTGGACGATTAGTCACTGAACCTGACAACTCAAGGCCTCTTTGTTTAATTAAGCCATTTGTAAAAAAAACCATGTAACAATCGGTCAATGCTTGCTATTCCGTTGAATTATGCTTTGTTAATTTTTGCTTCCTCAAACATGTTCTCCGGATCATTGCTCGCTAACAATGATATGGCTGTCTACATATGGTCACATTTGTAACGTTGCCGAGTCGGTTGAAATGATGTAGACAGAATCAAGAATACCATCAGACTTTCCTGATATTTCTCAAGTTTATTTATGTTCTAGCTTTTACAAGGTTATATATACAAGGAATGACTGGAGCAGTTCAGACCTATGGTGTGCTCTCAACTGGCTGCTGTTTACCGACTGACTAGCTACTAAATTCTCAGGATACAATTCCTTAAGAAATTCAATAAGTTGATATGTCACTAGCTGCACTGATCTTTTGAGGTACATTGACCCCACTGAGGTATACGCCTGGCATAGCACACATACAAAATGCTGTATGCCCATAGGAGGACCCACAAGCAACACACAGTAAAGACAATACATCATTGACAACTAGAGGTCAGAACTAAAGATGGTATGTCAAACTGCAAGGGCTATTCCCATAACACTGTCCCCACTTTGTCGGTCTCAACCCAAGCTCCTAAAATACAAAGCAACTTAAAATCATAAAACTTTAAGTAAAGAAATATGTATACTATGTGCAGCATTTCTCTTATGAAGAGTCTAAGCTGTACATACCCAGACAGCTAAAACAGGGTCCCAATGGAAACTTTCTGGCCAATAGTGAACTCATATCTGGTGAATATTATCACTTAGTGCATAAAATGGGTAATTAAATTTGACTCTGTACAATGAAAAACAAAAGGAAGAAGATGTACTTCTACTAGACAAACCTTGTGGTCAAATCTGTATTTTTTTCTCTGACCTATTCAGCTGTAGTTGCTTGTGTAGGAAAAAACCTCACCTGTTAACTGTGAATAGTCCTAAACTCTTGTGAAACTTTCTTCTTAATTTAATAGTGTAATTAAACCAAACCACATTTGTTCTCAGGAATGCTCGGCAACAGACTGCATTTTAAACTCCTCAGGATAAAAAAGAACTCTCCTTTTATTTTTATTTTTTTATCTAGGCTTCTAAATAGCAGAATTGAAAAGAAAATCGGACTTAGGAGAGTCAGTATCAGTAGAATGTAAGGAGTCCAAAAGGATATAGAAAGTGGAGCTGATAAAGTCCAAGCTCCTGCAAAATAAACATTTCATATTGCTCAGTCCATCATGTTAATAGGTGTTGTTGCATGTCCTTCCAAAAATGCAAAGAAATGTTTCTGGTCCATCTTGCTACGAATTTCTCAATGTGTAAGTTATCCCTATCAGTATGTATATTTATATACTAGCATTCGCATAGCTGTTTTCTAAATAAATGGGATAAAGCTCGCCTCGTCATGGTGGCATACCTCTCGTTGTGAGCCTGGATGGTTCAGCTTCGGCATCAAGGTAGGGGGCACATCCTGGCTACTATGTGGCAGTGTTTGACCTTTCCCAAGGGCCGTCACCGTGCCACATAGCCAGGTGGACATATCTTTCCCTAACGTTAGAATTCCAGAGAATTCTATTGACCGTCCTCAGAAACTCGTCTCAGCTGAGCGGTGAGGGTTTTAGTGTTCTTGACAGCAGTTTCGGGGTATAAATATCTTGGTTGTATGTGTAAATACATTTTCTATCCAGAAACATATTGGATGATGATATCAGGTTGCAGGGAATGGAACCGATACCCCTAGTAAATGGCTTTGTATGTATTACCATCTGGCAATTCTACCACTTCTGTCAATTCTCCATAATTAGCCACATACTGAGGGTGTCCTCACGACGTGTTCTGGAGTACATGTTTAGAGAAACAAGGTAGTGGCGTGCCATACCTGTTCTCTAATTTTGCTCGTAATCCCCATGTACCAGTTCAGCCTCTCCAGTCGCCATACATGTACAGTTTCTGAAAAGAGACAGGATAAACTAAGTTAGCATACGGCTGTTGCAGGTACCTTACGCAGAACCTACACGCAGATCGACGCGCAGCCCAACAATAGGAAATATTATCCTAGACAGGCTGTCAATATATAAGTGAGGCAACAATAAATAATTATAAGCCAGCCCTGCCAGTGATTAGTAGGCGTGCACACAATGAAATGACAATGGCAGTGGGAGTTGCGCTGCGTGTTAAGTCGGTATGCGATAGATAATAGCCTACAGCAGCAATTACTAAAGTCTGGTGAAAAACGCTACCAGAAATGTTGCCAATAGTAATTAACAG
>WURT03000028.1:451229-486571 GCA_009936505.3 Holothuria glaberrima
TAACAAAAGAAATCTTAACACTGTGCAACACTCCACATCATTATTTTTGCATAGGCAATGAGTTTCTTCAGAAACCAACGAACTTTGAAGGCGTGTATTTTGAGAACGGTAAAAGATATTGAAATAATTCAGGGGGATCTTTCATTAGAAGTCTTAGTTCTTTAACTGACAAGTTAAACAGCTCCTTTTGGTGGCATGTCACACGACCTTTTAAGTTTCTTAGTTTGTTAGAATTTACCTACGATTAACTACTGATTTTGGAAGATAAACAGTTACAGTATTTGGAGCGTACATTTGGAGAAGTTTGTACATATTTAATAAGTATCTCAGTCCTAAAACAGCAGTAACGTTAGTACCGTTGATTTATTTCGAGGTTTCAGTAGTTGCCGAGGAACCTTAATGTAAGTTTTAACGTTACGGAGGCTTTAGGCCTAGTTAGGTCATTTAACTTAAATCATAAACTTGTAAGAATCTTTTGCCACTGACGTTTCATGTAAGATTTGGAACAAGAGCGTTTCTCAAGTTAGAAATGAAATTCTTGACAGGTCTTGACGTGAGTAGTATCAAACCATAGGCGGCTTGGCCTGCTCTATGCTCTTTATGCGCCATGCAAGCCAGTCATATATAATCTGCGGGTGATTTAAGTACAGTATAGTATGGTATTATTGTATTCATCCGCCGGTGATTTTGTTCTTTATTTACCGTGGGGTTATCCTAGGATAACGCACGGTCACCTGACCGCAATGAACCGATAGCAGTTGAGGGTTTTTACTAAGTAGGAATGAATATTTGATAATTGTGAATACAATTATCTACTTGAGTAGGACAAAAAATTCCACTTGAATGTACTCTAACAGCTGAAGCTGAAGAAAGATCATTAAGTGCATATGCCCAACAACACTAAAACATGTAAGATAAGAAACATGTGGGAAACATACAAACTATTCTTTTTAAAAGTTAAAGATATGTTACCCCAGTGCATTCAGTGTTCATTGACAGTGATGCCTAGATAAGTGAACCTAGGTAAGTTATTTGGTTCTTCGCTACTTTTAACAAACCAGTTAAATCGAAAGTTGGTAGAACCTTCCTCAAGCTGCTACCCAAACATTTCCCGGGTCACAAGCTGCGCAAAATCTTCAACAAAAACACCTTGAAAGTCTTCTACAGTTGCCCGAAAAACATAAACCCGTCATAGAGGGTCATAACTCCAAGGTGCTCTCTAAGATAACTCTACAGCAGCAGACAGGTGGGAAATGGCAGGATCAAAGATTATTGACCCATTTGGGGGAAATGCTCCAAACGTTGGTGCATCCTGAGACGGACAGACACCTACAAGAACGATGAGAAACACTCCCCTTACTTCATACCTCACCTTCACTTAAGAATCTTTTTCCTGAACGTGGCCATTTTGGAGCTTTTCGCAAATGTAAATCGCTGAAGGGCCATTTACGCAACCCTAATACTAAAGACCATCACCGACACACTGTTGGTCAAACCACCAGTCCTACCCAAGGCTGTTATAAATGCACGAGAAAGCGTTGCGGCCTTTGTGCCAGTTTTCTATTGCCTTCCACTAAGTTTCTTAATGCTAGTACTAATAAGTTTTATCCTTTTTTGACTCTGTATCTTGCAACGGTCGTAATGATGATAAGCTTACCACCTGTGTCAAATGCAATGTGCAATATGTTGTTCCTTCATCCACAGAATTTAAGGTCCGGTATGGAAACCACAAGTCTGATATGGTTAACGGTAAAAAACGTTGTGAACTAACTATCTATTTCTTCAGTACACCGAATTTTTTACAAGACATTAAGTTCATTATCATTGAAAAATCCACCCTTCTCCTAAATTGGAAGCTATTTTAAGCAAAAGGGAAAGGTTACTTGATGGAACAATTTAGAACAATCCAACCTTTAGGCCTTCAATAAGAGGAAAGACTTTAATTCTAGTAAAAGAATTTGTTTTCTTTAGCTTATCCTTTCTTTGATCTTTTACTATCTTATCCTTTTATTGTTGTTAATTCTCACAATGGTTTTGTTTTTTTTTTTAGCTTATTCTTCTTTTGACTATTTGACTGTCTTATCCTCCTTTCGTTGTTTGCTTGGCGTTTTTAGTCTTTTGTTTAGGACTTAAACCCATATTACCTTTTCTTTCTTCGTTCGTTCAGCCCAACATATAAGTGTATATAGAATTTTATTGCTCGTACAGTTGGCTGATGAAGGCTGAATAAATAGCAGAAAGCTTCCCAACAACATTGTGCGTGCGTATTCTTTTCTTGGAACGTAGTTGAGTTTGGTATTTTCTACTCCATATATATATATATATATATGCCGACGAAGATTCCAGCAACGCGTAAAAGCAACTGACAGATATGACAAAGATGAGACATACCGGAAGTGATGCAATCCTAAATGTCTCCTGTAACGTGTATGAAAAACGAGTCTCCATCGACAAAAATGTACACCACTTGTTCGGAGTCGATTGGCATGCGCAGTCGACCATTCGGAACAGATGAGCATGTGTAATGACGCACAGGGGCAAGAAAGCATACTCATTGGAGTACATGGAGTACATGATAACACTGGGGGCAGAGGACAGATGCAGTGAGGCACATAGAGCAGGTAATCATGCGTATGCTGGGCAATCGGAGCAGGGGAGCAACGCTTGGAGCGCCGGAGCCAAGGCGCTTACATTGGTGTATGTCGGAAAATGTTGTGCGAGCCATAAGGCAGTGTAGACTCGTAATGTTAATACAAAGAACACGTTCCCCCTGGATGGTAGTATTTTATCGGCAAAATTCTGCTCTTTCTTCTTATGTAGTGATAGCATTTAGGTTTATTCATTGTTTAAGTCAAAAAAAATTGCTTAGGTTATGTCAATATTTCTTCTTCCCAGACCTACGAATGAGCCCTTCTCGACGCACATACATGTCGCAGAGGGAATGACCAAATTGTCACGGCGTAACACAAACCAAACAATGACTTTACGTTAAGACCTCGATTCATGATGTAGACCTTGAAGGGCAATTGTTTTACCAAAATATTGTTCGCATGCTTGTCTAAATGGTACGTGAAATATACTCTCTTACGTTAGTCTCATCTCAATTTTTTGAGTGGAAGAGCTTTCATACATTTCTCCAGTGAACTGCACAGTAAAATACGTTAGCCAACAACAGCGAATGCAAATCTTAATAACCGTGAATATTTATACACTTTGACCCTAAAAAAACCTAAAACTGAGATTGATATTTTTGGATGTACTGAGATTGTTTATCACTCTTAAAAAGATCCACCTAACTCCAACAATCAAAAAGCCAAAATAAGGTCAAATCTAAAAGGTGGCCTTTAAACGCCTTTCACCTGTTAAATCTGCAATAAGCTCATGTTTTACTAATTAATTACTAATTTTTTTCCTGGAGACGCTTCTGTTTAGAACTGGAGACATAAACATGAAATCCCTTTCCATTGAAATGATACTGGCTTCATAGTGACGTCATTTGCAAGCTTCAAACTAACATTTTAATCGTAGTGGCATTAGGCTTCTAAACGTGAAAACATGTAAACTTTTTCACTTTTGAAAATGATTGGATCTTTCAATCAAAACTGTAAACCAATCATTAAAGTGCCACAATCCATTTGTTTCACGTTTATCTCTCTTTATTTTTCATGGGTTGACCAGAAAAATTTAGACATTTTAAAACATCGACCATGTTTTATTACACAGAGTCACTAACCAAAGCATATAAATATATTGATAAGAAACTCTAGCTATAATACATGTTTATAATAATATTAAACTTTCAAATCTGCAACAAAAAGTCATACATTTAAATTTCAGGCACTTTTATGGATCCAAGTTGGTCAAAAAATGATTTGCAACATGGTATTTGGTAGCTGCACAGACATGTAAGTAGAATTCGTTTCTACAATAAATAATTATAATGGGCATACAGAACATGTTTTCGGGTGGAACGTGGGTGTTTTTGCCCAAGAAAATCTTCAATTCTACGGACAATTACCCCATTTTTCAAAAGAACCCTCTCAAGAAGTGGGTTTTTCCGACCTCGGGACTGTAGTACCCTACCACCTATCCCCAGCTGACCCAAGCTCACATGCCTATGGCTATGATTACAGACACTTGGCATGTACATTGCGAGAAGCGGCTGCCATTTTAAGACTTTCGCCTCTTTGAATGATGGCCCTGTTCATGCCAGCAGCACTCTTGTGACGTATTTCGACTACGTCATCCCTATATACAAACTTATCCTTACAAATAGGGCAACGTTCTGCATATAAAACCTCGGAACTCCGTGCCAAGTGGTAGTATGAAGACGGTAAAGATGTACGTTAATGCTGTACGTTTGTAGATCTTTCTAATGTGCAGATACACTAGTTACATTTCATGCAACTTAATGTCACAAATTGTCTTACTGACTATGAACCAATTTAACTACTAAATATTTCAGTGTTCAGTGTAATTCCAGAACATACAAAAGATCACTTAGAATGTTACTGTAAACCCTGTTGTTTCCGTGACAGTTTCTCATAGATGGAAAGTCTCTTGAAGATCAAGCAATAAATAAAATTTAGGAGAAGATTACCATTGCTATAAACAACATATAAACATAAGCCCAAACTTCCTGCAGATCCCTACAGACTTAGGTCAACTTTCATTTTCATTGACAAGCTGCTACACTACAAGTTGATTTGGGGGTTATCAATTTAAAAATATGATAAGGGACGTTTAGGGACGTTAAGCTTTAGCAATCTTGATTTAGATTTAAGTTTACTCAGGAGCGAACATTACGAACGCTTGAAAGAGCCAATATAACACTCGAACTTGGAGTGCTGACTCGTTGTGACTTACTTTTTTCTCAAGAACAGAATACCAGCTACATTAATTGATCAAAGCTGGACCTGTCGGATATTGAAAAATCCTAAATGTAGAATAGTACATAGTCACCACTTGTCATATGGATATACAGTATTGTAACAAACATGAATCACCCACATCATTAGTATGAGACCCCCCACAGTTATGCTACTTGAGGTATCTTGTTAATAAGGTTTTCTACCTTTTGAAATGTTGTGACCTAAACTAACCTTTCACCCCCACTTAAAACAGTAGGGATCATCTGCCCTATATGGCCATATACATACTAAATATGGACAATATTTGGACAATCCACAGGGTAAATATGTAATTCCACACAGTTATCTTTCTGAACATATTGTGTTTACAAGGTTTTAACCTGTGACCTCTGTTGACCCCAAATGACCTTTGACTTCCACGAAAACCAATAGGAAGTATTTCCCCGACACGAACAATCCAGAGGTCAAGTGTGAGATCCCTCACAGTTATCCTGCCTGAGATATCGAGTTTAAAGGTTTTGACCTTTTGATACCTGGTAACCCTAAATGACCTTTGCCCTCCACCAAAACAATAGGGATCATCTACTCAATAAGGGCAATCCACATTCTAAGTATGAGATCCCTTAGTTATGCTGCTGCAGATATCATGTTTACAAGTTTAAGTTGTTGACCTCGTCACTTCTGGTGACCCCAAATTACATTTGACCTGCGCCTTAAAACAATAATTTGTATAGTCACTGGATTGAGAGAGGAGCAACTTTTGTGAATGACGTAGTGTCCCATAGGAGTGATGTTCTTACTCTGAATGAATTTGTTCATAAGTTTTAGGTTCCTACTCACTTTTTTAGAATTCTACTTAATATGGACAATCGACATGCTAAGTATGAGATCCCTCAAAGTTACCCTTCTTGAGATAAAATGTTTACAAGATTTTGACCTTTTGACCGCTGGTGACCCTAAAACACCTTTGACCACCAACAAAAACTCAAGGAATCATGTGCTCAATATTCGTAATGCACATGTTAAGTACGATATTCTTCAGTTACCCTTGTTAAGATACAGTGTTTATAAGGTTTTGGCCTTTAGATCTCTAGTGACCCACATGACCTTTGGCCTCCACAAGAACACTAGAGATCATCTACTTTATTTGGAGAATCTACATGTTAAATATAAGATCCCTCACATTTATCCTTCCTTCAATTAGCCTAATAACTATAAACCAGTACACCAAGCCAACTTAAAGGGAACATTGCGTTTAAAATTCACTAACGTAGCATACAAAGAAAATACCTTAAAACATTATTAAATCATTTATTCTCACCAATATTCTGTAGCAATAACTTCTTCTCATTTCATTAATTTGTTTTTCACACCATACATGTATATATAAATACAATATTTACTTAAGTGTACATAAATTCTTCATGATGTGAGGGAAGTAGAACAAAAACCCTCGCGGGCTTGATGAAGTGCTCTACTCCCTACTCCCTAGTGATAATATAACAGAAAAAACAGGTAGGAAACAAAAGTTTTACCAATATACTTCACTTACACTTACAACACCCCCCCCCCCCACAGAGCCATCCTTGCTTCATACATAGCTACCGTGACAATTACCGGGCCTGCTTTCACATGCTCAAGTAGAGAGGGCTTCTGAAAGTTGAACGTCAATAAGTACTTAGATATAATTTACCTATTTTCCGAAAGATCTGAAACTTGGACTGTCAATAGCAGTCTTGGGTAGGGTATTCCAAAGATTAATGGCACGATGCCGAAGGCTCAATTGAGAGGGAGATGTGCGATCTACAGTATCTAGAAGAAGATGAGGATTGCGTGTGTTGTAACTGTGAACATGGACACTGGTTGTGAAAAAGTTGGAGAGGGCGTGGGGTAACATATTATGGAGGAAACGATAGGTGAACGAGGCTATTCCTAGATTGATTATATCGTCAAGTTTTAATAAGTTCAGCATTTTGAAAAGGGGACCAGTGTAATTACGTAGACCAGAGTGACAAATATGCCGAACAGCCCTTTTCTGTAAAAGAACAAGATTATGTAAGTTTGACTTTTTTGTAGTTGACCACACAGTACTGCAATAAGTGAAATGTGGATAAAGTAAGGTAAAGCACAAGGTACGAAGGACACTTCTGGGAAGGATGTAATTGAGCCTACCAATAATACCGACTCCTTTGCAACATGGGAGGATAAATAATGAATGTGTTCCTGCCAGGTTAGCTTGGAGCCAATAATCATTCCCAAGAATTTTATCGTACTTACCAAGTCAAGATTCTCACCGTTCATATTGATATTAAAATTGTGATGATTATTACACTTATAGCCAATAAACTATATACTTTTTTTTACTAATATTTACTAATAGCTTGTTTACTGAAAACCAATTACAATAACTAAGTTCAGTACAAATAGTATTTTCTAAGCGATAAGGGTCATCATCAGAAAAGAAAATGTTTGCATCATCAGCAACAAACCAGTAAAGACCTTTGAGAAACAGATGTTATGTCATTTACATATGTAACAAAGAGGAGTGGGTCAAGGATTGAACCCTGGGGAACCCCACAACGAACAGTAGCTAAATCAGAGCCAACACTTTTGAAGTGAGTGTACTGTTTCCTGCTAGTCAAATAGCTTTTAAAACAATTCAGTGAGAGTATACCGTAGTGGGAGAGTTTGGTTAATAAAATACTATGAACGACGGTGTCAAACGCTTTTGGCAAGTCTAAGAAAATACCTATGGAAGTCTGTAGTCCTTGTAGTGTATTTTCTTTGCGATAAGAATAATATGAGTTAATTTGTAACGGCACCTTTTGTAGTGTGCTTTGTTTTCTTGTGTTGGTTGTTTGAGGTAACGCTTGTAAAGCCTATTTTTACACTTGATCGATTTAAGTATACCTATAGTGATCCAAGGTTGTTTTTTCTTACTTCTCTTCCCTATTTTAATTAAAGGAAAACTACGAGTATAACTTCTTGAAAAGTAGCAAGAAAGGCATCAAATGATATGTTAACATCAGTCTTCCTATAAATATGATCCCAACTGACAACTAATAGTTCCTACAGCACATTGGCAAAGTCTGTACACTACTAGTCTGAACAAAGGTATGAATGAAAATTGGGAAATGATCAGTGATATCAGTTACTAAAATCCCAGATTTTTCGATCGTTATGCAATCATCAATATGGTTCACATTTTAAGAATATTGTCAATCAAACATTTAGAGCTATTCGTAGCTCTGGTTGGTTTTCTAATACATGGGCTGAAACCACAAGACGCAATATTACTTAAAACCTCGGCTGAAGTAGACTTGCATAGATCAACGTTAAAGTCCCCCATGACAAACCGTACTTAGAGTGTGAAGATATGTCGCTTAAGATGTTGCACAAGTTATTATGAACATTTGCAAGACTCCCATTGGGTGGTCGATAAATTACCCCAATGACCATCTTTTTGGTAACATTTGGTATAGACATTTCAATGAAAATACTTTCTAAATCATTATTGACGAATGACAAATCATGTCTACCTTCAAATACAAAGTCATTCCTTACAAGGAAGCACACGCCTCCTCCCTTTTTAACCAAACGATGATTTGGTACAAGGCAATAACCTTCTAAGTGAATCAGAGGAAAAGTGTTTTCTGTTAACCAAGTTTCCGTAAAGTCTAGGGCCGCAAAGTTATGATTTAAAAGCAAAGATAATCATGAATATTATCAAAGTTTCGCATGAGACTCCTACTGTTTAAATGAAAAATATTAAAACCATTACTTGAAAAATCATTAAATTGTTCGATACTAAGATACCTTGGTTCAGTGATGCATCCAATGTTATTTACGTCGGTCATATTATGAAGATCATTTCCAAGTATATCACTATCGGGCTTATAGAAATCCTGATAGGAGCTTGAGTTACTAAAAGGTAAATTTCATTCAGTACAGTATGGTTTACAGATATCCTTAGGTGCATCAGAATTCAGAGAAAAAGAACAGGCTTCATGGTAGTACATTTGACATTCTGAACATTTTGGATGAAGGTCCGTATACTTAAACCCTTCTTACAGATAATACAAAACACTCAAACATTAAGATACATACATAACAAAAACCCAACAAAAACATGAGGAAAGGGTGTACAACTAGAAAATGTTACTACAAGTTATAAATAATCACAGGCTATACAAGAGTTAATGGGATATATTCACACGAACAAAAACAGCAAGGTTCAGGGCTGCATACAATATTTGAAATACTGTAGTCCTGGGTAATGCAAATAAAAGTTATGTACGGATAGATTAAAATATATGACTTTGAACATCTTACTTTCACATTGTGCAGATTTATAAGGTGAAATAAATAAATGCGTCAGATGACCTCCTGCTGCCCGTTTGAAAGTTTAATGAATATTGCAAGGCTTGCTTGTTACTGAAAAAGAAGGGTCGAGGACGACGTCATATACGCGAACGTTAGTTTCAACTGAAATACCTGATATGAAAAGACAATCCTCCGAGAATCACGTAACAAACAGCAAGAATCAAAGTTTTTCCAGGTCATGTGATCCGCGAATCCTCTTTCGATATTCACCCCCATCTTTCTTGACGAGTGCAGTGATGTTCCCATCTTTGGTCCAATCAGACTTTACTGACCTGTGTGTTTTTGTCAAGGATAGAAGATCTTGATTCAGTTTGGTAAGGTCCTCCCGGATAACTATTTGACTTCCTTTAAGTTTTCTTATCTCTTTTATGCATAATAAGAAGAACAGTTGTTGCATCATTTGAAGTTTTGAAAGTTTGGGTGAAAAAAATATTTTTGTGCAACAAATAACCAAATTACTTCCTGTGAGAGCCTTATTTCTTGGAAAGAAAGCTACTGTTTAGCCTTATTCTGTTTTGTCTACAATTCTGTTTCTATAAATATTAGTTTGAAAAATATGGAAAATTTCTGTATAACAAATGCAATGTTTCCCTTTAATGTAAAAACAAGAGGTTTCAATTTACATTTGAACACTGGACTGGATTTTACCACTTTTGTAGGTAATTGTGGTCGATTAAGGACAGGTGAAAGGTAAACTGCGTTAGTATTGGCTAACAAAAACACAATAACTTCATGTGAAAGTAACGTTTAACGTAACGCTAGGCAAAACATCAAAAACCGGCACTTTTGAAAATGACCTTATTAAAGGGGCTCATTGAGTTGGTTCACAAAATTCATGATTTTTTTCACACCTGTTGAGATTTACTCACGTCTTGATGGTAAATGGTCAAACTAAGAGATTCTAAACTTCTGACTCACAACTGAAATGACAATGACTGGTTAATGAATGAGTAAAATCATTTATTATAATTCGTGACCAGACATTGTTTACCATTACATAGTAATCATATGCAATCCCTGACCACAAGAACTACAATTTCTCACATTTTCGGTTACTAAAGGAAGTGAGACATGAGAAATGATGCTAATTAGAAGCATTGTCATGCATTGATTTCCTTCAAACTCGTCACCAAAATAATCATATTAACTTAATGAGCCCCTTTAAATGACTTTTTGCTGAGTGGATTTTTAATGTTGTTCTCCGAGTCCAAAACTACCAAAAACTCTGAAAATCTCATCTGTTTTTTATATTTGGGGGATACAAGTTACAGGTACATTTTGTCATAAATCTACTCGACTATAATGTAAATCAAAAATGGTTTGTTCCTGGTATGTTATATCTCTCACAATGTCACGTTCACTTGTTGTTCCCCTGGTATGACTTACTCTGTCTGCTGATTTGCAACTTTTGCTTGTTATGGCTCCTAATGAAAGATTAGATCATTAACATAATTAAGATTTTAGTATGCGAGGCAAAAGCTTATAAAGTATCTACAGGAATTCAGTGCACATTTCTTCTGTATTAACACTTTGAGTGGAACTAACGTACAGTCTATCAAGTAAATTATTTAGGCTGCAATTTGCGAAGCATGTACCATTCTGGAAGATCTTTTTAGCGAGAGCAAAGGATTCCAATCCCCCCAAATAACCCCCCCCCCAAAAAAAAATAAACAAAAGAAAAAACAAAACAAAGCAAAAAGCATAAAAATAATTATATACGACTGACGTATGATGTTGTCATCGTAGTGATAAATGAGAAGTTAAAATGGTCAGTTAGCAGCATCCCAGACGACGTGTTTGCAACGCAATTCAATATGTACACCTGCATGGTCACATTTAAGCAATTTGGGACAGACGTCCTTCTCACATTCTTGGGGATGGGCTGGTGTCGGACTCAACCGCTGGAGATTAAAAGGTAACTACATGAATTTTTGCTGCACTGTCAGACGGTAAAGTAAAGCACACATGCTGTAATACTTCAAGCATACCATGTTTCAGTGCATTAAGAAAGATATATAACGTTAAACCATGTGCGGTGCGTCCGTGAAGTTAGATGACTGTGAATATTCATTCACTAAGTTAATAGTTCGAGGTGAGGATATCAGATGGGCGAATAAACTTGGTTGCAAGCCTTCATGAGCTTGAATCGGGGAACTATATATGTAGGGCTGGATATCTGGGTCTTCTTTTTACATACAACTCTATAAATAATCCAGTATATTATCCAGTAGCAAAAAAAATGGAAAACAAATGTATAGACATACAAGAAAGAGAAATCCTGTTTTCATGTCATCATTTACTATTTGTATCAAGTATGATTTAACGGTGACAGGAAATGACTATACAAAAGCGAAATTTACAGGGTAAACGAGAAAAAAAAACGGCACTCTGTTAATTCCGTAATGAGATCCTTTTTTTAAGGAACATTTTTTTCGTAGAACCTCGTGTTTATTTTCTAGTAGAACAATACAAGAGCAGATAGCTGGATGCATCTGTTGAAACACAGTTGGTGTTTACCTAACCTAGCAGATGTGTTGTATGTCATGAAAAAAGAATGCTATTTCTTATGCAAACAAATTTCAGATGGCATGTGAAATTCAAAACATGTTTAATATGAGCCATTACATTGTGCTTTACACCGTAAATAAATTTGTTCACAATTTTCCTTAATTTTCAGTATCACTTTCAAATAAAGGTTCCATAAGGAAAATATCGTGATCTTTATAAGACCATCAAAGAACGTTAAACAACCATGTTTCTTCTGTTGAAGTATGGACACAAACTGTGCATAATGTGATCATGTATTTAGTGGATGTGAGTATTGGTCAAGATTGTTAAGTGTATACTGAATAAAACATGCATATGTTTATGATCAACCCTTCGTGAAATACTTGCCTTTTGATATCCTACAAATGCCTCCGATTTTAGAGGACTTCCTACTTGTAAGTAAAAGGGAAATCAAAAACCTATATAAACAAAATAATTTTCACACGAAAATGTAATATACAACATGAATGTTTATATTTAAACTAATTTTCTTTATTGAGTGGATCGTCTCCAGATTTATCTTTTGTGCTGAGGGTGGTATTAGCATCTACATTTTGACAGGCGAAACACCTTAAATGTTTAAAGGTACCCAGGGTGTACGATATCCTCGGGTTTTTACTTTTTCGACGTACTTTTCACGCATGGTTATAAACGCTTTAAAAGTTGATGAGACTATACAGCAAATAGTCACAGTGAAAGGACGTTCCGGAAATCAGATTCGTTGCATATTCCAAAAAATTATCCCTTTCATTGTTACCCCCTTACTTTCTCTGGAAGGGAAATTTTACACATAGTTTATGTTTGGGAAAAGTACTGTATTTTATATTCCTTACGTACTGTAAACTTTTACTCTTGCCACTTGTTTATTCTTGCTACGTCAGCGTCTTTTGTAATCGGGCAAATTATTCACTACATTTTCAGCCGTACAACCATACGACACAACCGTGTATACACCCACTACATATTCTTCAGTTTGTGTCCATTTAAGGTAGTAACTGCCCAGGAGCAGATTCGGGGATTTACTTGTAGTGCAATATAACCACAAGGACTATTTAAAGTATAGATGCATCCTTACTTCCTACATATTTACACCACAGCATTGCGTTTGTCGTTCAGTCGTAGGCCTGATCAATACCTGTACCAATGCAGAAAGTGCAGCCCAGCACTTCAAAAGTTACATACAATCATAACAGTCAAGTTGGTTGTTAAAACTGTCATACGTGTATTCTTTCCATTCCACAGGTTTCATCGTTCGACATGGAGACACTAGGTGGACCGACTTCATCCCTTTCTACAGATAACGGCAAAGGTAAGTCGTACTCATTTCTTTCTTGCCTATACCGAGAGGCGTAAATAGGACCAAGTAGGGGGCTTTGAATTCTTCCTTGCCCACCTCATTGGACAGAGAGGAGGAAGAAATACCATAGAAAAAAGGTACTACACATGAAATGTATATGTATGGCTTAAGAGGGAGGCATGTTAGAGGCACGAGATCACTTTTTCCGCGGGTTTACACGAGTTTGCCCGTGGAGAAAGTTATAGCACACAAAGTCACTGCTACACAGGATTTGTTTGAAAATCTTTGACAAAAAGCTATTAGCATGGGTGTTTTCAACCTGAAGTCGCAACGGTCGTCCGGCTTTTAAACCAAATGCGTAGGACGCGATGGGCTAGGGGGCACTAACCCCTTAGCGAAATTTGTGAAAGGCGAAAGTATGCTTCACCACCACTTTCCAAGGCCCTTATTTATCTCTTCTGTAAGAAATGTCAAAACTTTGCAGTGATTTACCTTAAAATTTGTCTAAAATTTTTGCACCAAATTCCATCCAAGGACCCTCAAATATCCAAAAAATTTCCAAAGGGGAGGGGTCACCCCTCCCAAATGACCCCTCCCCCAGGACGGCGATCCAAAACAAGGTAAAGACTCTCAGCTCAACACGCCTTTGTTTTTTTTTTTGTTTTTTTTTTTTTTTATAACAGGCATTTTCGCGATGGTAGGGTCAGAGCACCTGCTACCGATTGTAAGAATAAAAAGGGGGATCGTATCTTGAAATCTTTGCAAAAATTTGTTTGCATGAAAAATTTTGAAAATCAAAAGACCTTTAAGGGAATTTTTGTGAAACGTTGTTCATAGAATTTAAAATAAACGATTGGTTATTTTGTGTTGCCCCTCTTGTGAAGTGTCAGTTGTAACCAAAGTCTAACTTAACTTGGATTTTCAGTAAGTGATTTGATCTTTTAACAAAAATCAAGCTTCCCTCGCCCTCCTCGATTATTTATGAGGAGAAATATTGTGCTTCACTTAACTGCTTAACCGTGCAGATATGTCCGGCTGTATGTGCTGTGCTGTGAGTGTGGGGCAAAACATGGGAAGGTAATTCCTCCAAAACCAGACGGCAGATCAAGGTAAAATCTGGTGCTTAGGTACCAGGCCATAGAAACTTGGGCATGTGTATTTGATTACCATGAGAGGAAAGTGCCCTGTGCTCAACTGAAAATAGTTTAATTATCCAAGCAGAAAAAAGGAGATTTTGACAGCCAGAGTGGTTATTGTGTTCAGCTTCATAAAAGAATGCTGTCACACTGCTTCCATTGTGCTAGTCACTGGACATTTCCTGTGTGGCTTCCTGGGTGAATACACACACAATACTCTATTGAACTTGGCTTTATCAAAGATACCCGTTGTACACCTGCTATGACGGGAAAGAAATCTTAGAAGTAGCTAAGGACTTTTTCCCAGCATGACGTCATAACTCAAGGATCAGAGGTCAATGGTCAAATTAGCCTTAAATTGGATTTATGCAAATTTTTGGTTATAAATTTTAAGATGAAGTTATTTAGAGACATGATATGCAAAGACGAATTTTTTTTTTTTTTTTTTTTTTTTTGGAATGAGTGCTTTTGGTCACTACTGGTCTAGGTCAAAACGTCAAGTGCATTCAAACACATGAACTAAATTTCGCTAAAATATATCGCAAGAGCGGTCCTTTTTAACCACAAGTCCGATCAAGTTAAAACATGGTTGGTAAGGGCCTGAATTGGCAGTTGTTGACGCCAAAGGTCTAAAGTTAAAGATCAATGGTCAAATTAGCTAAAACTGAGTGAAAGACATCATGTGCTTATCAATACTGTGGAAGTGGTTAAGAAACCATATGACAATTAAATGAATAAGCGTAGTAAGCTGTTTGAAAGTGTGGGGCGGAAGTGTATGTTTGTGACCAATGTCCTGGGGAGGGTCTTAGGGGGGCACCCCACCCTCCCCTAAGAGTGTCCCCCTCCCCTATGGAAAATTTTTGACTATTTACTGTGCCCTAGATGCAAAATGGTGCAAGTTTTGACAAACTTTGAAGTAATTTCATCGTATTCAATGCCATCTTTTGGCAGCGTGTCATCAAAAGTGGGGGCGAAACAAGGCTTTCGCCCCCACCATCGAGAGTGGAGGGGCGGTCGCCCCCTCTCCCCCTCCTACGCCTATAAAATGGGAGAAGCAGAAACTAATATAATGCCTTTGGCGCTAATGGTCAAGTTCAGAAGTAAAATGTGGGTCAATGGTTAAAAGCCAAGGTACATATGACCTAATAAATGTTAATTGCCGTTATTTGTATCAGTATGTAGGAAAACTTCACAAACCACAGGATATGTTTAACGATTACAGAGGAGATGGGATTTGCATTTTCATGAATTACACCGATACTTCTTTCTCGTTTCGAGAATTTTTATATCTGATTACTGAAGCCCTATAATGACAACTTGAATACAAGGACGACACCGTAGAATGGTTTCATCAATTCTGACCACAAGTTAGGGAACGAAGTTCAGAGACTGCATTTTACTCCACGTCTTTAGGTCCATGTAGTTTCATAAGGGAGTTGCTATCAGACAAAGAACAACCACCTGAAATGGTAACCTGAGCAAACGCAATTGTGAAGAAGAAAATAAACACACATTGTGCAGATGCTATTACGAAAGAATATAAGACAACCATGTTTGAGATTATAAAGCATTGAGTAGAATTGAAAATAAAACTACTTTTTATAATGGATTTCTCATACAGTAAGTGTACGAGATGCGATGAAGAACTACTGGATGAGTTATTCACAAAACGCAAACTTGCCAAAGATGTTATGCGACTCAGGTGGGGCGGAAATAAGCAAAGAAGAATTACCTGAAGTCCTAGGGCTTCTGCCTGACCTAAGAGGCAAAAACGTGCTGGAATTAGCAGGAGGAATCGGGTTAGTTGTAGGTCATCACTTTAATGTGTAGGACTTAATTAACTGTTCACAGGACAGCAGAGGTGAGTAGCACAGAGCGCCGTGACCACAGGCCTCGGCGTAGACGGGGTTGTGAGTACATTGTGAGATAATTTGTTGAGTCAAAATGATAAATTCAACTCCATAAAGGATCAATACGTCTCATTGTGTCTTTATAGTAACAGCTTTCCTGTAAAATCCTCACGGGGAGGACTTCATAATGGCGATTTCAGAGGACAGGCTGCAGAACAACATTTTTACAAAACAAAATAGAACAGTTTTCTGTTGACTAACTTTCGTTGCAATATCGTCACTTGTGCATGTGTGGTCAAAAAGATCACAATCAAGCAGATCATGCCCCCAAAATTATCTACCTTCGTCTCGTATATGGCGATTGCAAATTTGCCACACATCAGATAAAAATGAATATGAAAATTTTTCAAACCGATGTTTGATTTTTTGCAGAGCCTTGTATTTTGGGGATACTTTTCAAATTGCGTATATCATAACGTTGAATATCACTTGTACTGGGATACTTGTGTGTGCATATTTTTGCAAAAGAGGAATTCAACAGTAGCCATATTTGTTAGGCTAAGACGCTTCGGGACTCTCTCATTTTAGGTAAATGATTGGCATCTGTCTACGCTTCCCGGGTGCAGTTGCTGTTTATTAATATGCAAACTTTACACCTACTTCCATGGTTTATCTTAGATGGGATTAAGACATCATCTTCTGTGGTGCCCGTAAATCATCAAGCACTGGTTGTACCCAGGGTTAAATTCCATTTGGACCATTTGCCTAAAACACATCCTACACGAATGGCCTTGAATGGTTTCAAGTGGTTTTTAAATGGTTATTAGTGGTACCAACTGGTCTTAAAAATGCACATGGTAATCTGAACTGGTTTTCTACCTGGTTTCAAATGGTAATAAATGGTTTTGAATGAAAAATTGACCAAAACACAGTCTAAACCATTTGGAACCTGGATGGTGTCAAATGGTTTCTGTCGAATGAAATTTTGCTTTGGGTAGGCTACTTTACTCATTACTTGTTTATGAAGGTTACCTCACACATTTTGCACTAGTAAATTCTAATTCGTGCAGTACAAAGATTTTATCAAGGGCATATGTATGACCAAAGGTTATAGCCTTACTAGTCAGGGACTGTGAATGCATTTCCTAACCTGGCCGAACGTTCACTATTTTCGAGCATATTAAATTCAGTTGCCGGTAAACATTCACTCAACATTTCGAGCCAATTTCCTCTACTTCCTTCATTCCCACGTTGAAAATAGACGTGTGCATTTATGCCTAAAGTTTCTTAATTCGAAGTGTAATGCCTTCTTAAGTTGATCCTACGAAACATTGTTCAACGGAAATATTTTGAATTTTAATTCAGACGCTTTACTGGTATAATAGCTGAACAAGCCGGTCAAGTGACTACTGTGGACTTTATGGAGTCATTCATAGAAGAGAGTAAGAAAAACAATAAGAATCAAACAAACATCCATTACGTAGTTGATGACGTAATGAATCTGGAATTTGAAAATGAAAGGTTAGAAAAAACTTCATCTTAACGAGGATTTTATCAGTCATTGGCAATTCTACTTATCAAAGGGGAATTCTCTTTTTTCATTCTTATTTCGTTCACAACAATCTCTTTTTCCAATACAAATAAAGCATATCTTTCAGTCATTGTTAAATGCAAGACTATAGCAATGTACGTTTAACGATTCATTCATGTACAGCAGCTTAAATATTTTACTGAATCAGCATACCTAAGTATCCGAGATAAAAGTGGGCGTCTTGTTGACTTTTAGGAGAAGGGTTTTAAGGTAAAGTATCAGTTAGGGGAAGATTTAAATCTAAACACGCTGATGCAATTTTCACTAAAATTAAATTTGAGTTTAATTTTCTCTTGAATCGATGTCAACAAATTTTATGTAATGTGACAAATACAATACAGACTTTACGGAAAGTAAGTCGATATGCCGATTCGTTTAATTTTTTTTCTTAAAAATCAACTCCTATTTGTTTTTTTCTGTAATTAAGATTTTCAAGCAATTTTCTCCTGCATAGTAGTGTAGTAGCTTAATGTTAGTCCACAGTTTGCCGGAAAATAGGGCAAGCATTAAGTTCCCCATGGCGCAACAAATATTCCTATTTATTTCATGGTCAAAACAATAGATTGAAAATCAGAGAGACAGCATTTCTTATGAATGAGAAGTAATAGCATTACTTTTGCCTACTTCAAAATTCGCAATGGTAGCATTTGCAGTAACTTTATATGCTATAAAATCTTGGGCATTTGTCTGTTTAAGTCTACAATGACTCCTTTTTATCCACTGAAGATTCCATGTTTGTTCTCTACATTCCCAGTTTCGATTTGATTTTCTCCAACTGGTTGCTGTGTTATTTCTGCGAAGACGATCTTCACAAACTTTTATCTAGACTCCTCACGTGGCTTAAAGATGGTGCCTTTTTATTTTTAAGGGAGTCTTGTTATGAGGCCAGCGGTAAGTGAATGTCACATGAGGGTTTACCTGTTATTTTAAGACTTAAGTAGATCTTACTTATTTTGTAGCATGCACGTAAACACTTACCCTATACACACAAATACTGAGTACTGATACCTCAGCACGTTTCCTATATGCTGTGCGTCGTACCATACAGCGGGCAGTATATTCGGTATATTGTTTCTCAAACCACAATGCCTCCATACTTATTCGAACTACGTCTGATCCGGCTGTATCCTTTTGTAAAATGTGCTTTTATTTGATTGTCAAGTTAACAAAACTTGCCAATATCTGGGTTTTTCTACCTTCTTTCTCTTAAATTTTAATTCTAGATTCTGGTTCATCTTTATGACATGTGGATAACATACATGATAAAGTTTATAGACCTTATGCATTTGACACCGCTATGTTAGAGAATGATTGTAAAATCGATTTTATTCATTGATCTTTCTGGTGAAACACTGAGCTTACAGCAGCTGTTAGAACATAACCGCTCATCAACCTCAGTCTATTTAGATCCCACGTTTCGTATCATTTTGTGTAAAATATTTTTCCACTTTACGTTTATATTCCAACTTCTCCTTTTAAATAGTATTTCACGTCCTTTTGCATTTCCTTCAGCCCTTGCTTGTTTCCTCTTCCAAACACCCCTATCTCTCTGTCTAGAGCTTTCAGGGGTATACCAGTATAAGTTCCTTGACGCTTGTGTAGCAAAGGACGACAATAGGATCACTGCAAGTATGGCTTTTAACATGATAGAATTGAAAGCCCCTCTTCCTTAATGATCCGCAACTAAGAAAGCGTTCGGGGATTCTTCTTCGAAGGGAGATGGCAGTCCACCCAAGTTTATTTTCAAAAGTTTACAAAATCTTACAAATTTCCTCTTATTTCGCTCACACGTATCTTTTATTATGTTTCTGTATACAAATATTGAAGACTGAAGGTAAACCAAGGAGTTTTCTGCATGAACTTTACAAATGAGTGATTAACATATTGTCACATGATTGTTAAGAGCCGTTCCTGAAGTAGGATGACGGGGCACACTTACTGAAATTGGGGATTTCATTTTCCCTTTAAGATCGTAAACGGTGAATGGCCACACTTAATTCCTCGCTACCGGCTTTAGCAACGTGTTGATTAGGTATACAGAAAGTTCAGTGAAGTAAGTGATAATTAAAAAGAGATAATTAAAAAGGCATTTGTCAGTATTTCATATCACATTTTCACTTCAGTAACTCATCCACCAGATGTTCTTCTCACTGAGAAGATGATTGAATCCTTTGCTAGGGTTAGCCTACCACAACGAGCAAGACGATTATTATAACAATATGTTCCACCAACATAGAATTTACATTTCCGACAGACGTTGCTGAAATCAGTTTTCGCATGCTGTTCAAAAAACTTAACTACCAATCCAAAGTCTATAGAAGAGATACTGTTGAAAAAATGCAACATACAAAGCACCTTCAAATACCGTACTTTCCCTATTTCGTAGACATTAATCCAACAAGAAGCTTCCAACAATTACAGTCCAGCAGAATGGCGTCTTTGCAAAGGCATCATTTCCAAAAAAAAATCTCAATGAAGAAACTAGTTTTGGACCCCTACCATGCCACTCATTAGTAAAAGTTATATTTCTTATCCATCTACCTTTTGTCTTTATTATAATTGAAAAGTAGGGTGTAAAATGAAGCGATGGTGACCATTCGAATGTATGCTTTTAAGTTTAAGTTGAAAAGTTCTTTCCCGATGCCTAATTTCTTACATTTTTAAATCACGTTTAGTGGAGCCATGACAAAAGCATAAAGCCACTCTCTATCTCTTCATACTTTGCTTTTTCTTCACTATTTGCTTCCAATGTAATAGTAGTCTACATTTTCCCTTGTATGGTTCACGCTTGACCTCAACAGCTCAATAAGCTATAACTGCGTTGAGCGACAAGCCTCAACTATAGGTCTCCTCACATTTGTTTCTGTAAGTTTTGTGGTATGCTGATATCTTTTATGTGTAGAACTAAATGAGGAAGTGCTGAACATTCAACTTTCCAACCCATGATTTGTCACTTGTGATGGTTTCTGTGGACTGATTGTGTGAATATTTTTAAATTTTTAAGTTAAATACCAACTTAAGTAAATCAAAATTTGTCTCAGTTTGGTTTAGAATTAAATCAATTTATTTCACATGTTTTTTTAAAAAGCCAAGTGGTTTCAGATTCAATCGCATGTTGATGGGACTTAAATTTAGCATGTTACAATTTTTTAAACAATTACAGCGATGAATTAAATTACGGAAACTAACGATTCTTCTGCGAAGCAGCAAAACCTAGAAAAACCAAAGAGGGTCACAAATGCTTCAAAAATACCAAATGTTTCAAAAACGCTCTCTCCGGCACCAATCGCTCTTAAAAGTGCCAAGTAGACAATGAACATAGCCAAAAAAAAATCAGCGATGGATACCAAATTAGACCAGTAAACTGTTTTAAGAGGCGCGATCGGAGGTGAATGATCACTTTCCAAAACATTGAAAGGAAACCTTTCTCGAAAATGAAAATTTCGATTCCCGCAATGTATAAGTGTTCTCCTACTTCCACTTGCAATTTTGAGACCAGCGTTGCCACCCCTTGAAAAAATTCACTAGATCTTGAGAAAATTGGATCCATTTTGAAAACTTTATGAAAGATTCCCAAAATTGTCAAATCCCAAAAAATTCAGACCATCTTTAAGACACCAGAAATACCATAGGTTTTACTCTAAATTTGGCCGTGTCTCAGAAGAACTGTTAAACCTTGATTAAGTTCTAAGAAGACCTAACCACCAAAGTAACAATCCTATCCTGTATTACAGTAATGCAAAAGGCCATCATAATGAAGAAATTTACAATGCCTAGTAGTGCACGCGTACAGCAATTGACAAACCAATCGATGATCTGACTTATAGGGTTACCAGACGTCCGGTTTTACCCGGACATGTCTTCTTTTTACAAGTTCGCGCTTGCATCCGGGCGGAATTGAAAAATTGCCCACAATGTCCGGATTTCATGTATTTTCTCACATGATCTGACGGGTTTTCCCTATAGTTTACTTTGTGGGCTAAATATTTCGAAAGCTTTACTGGTCCTTCGTATTATAGGCTTGACCAAGTTAAATGCCGATGCCGTGAATAGTGAATAGAATTAAAGTATTCTACCTCGTATTTCTTCACAAATACAAGGTAGCACACCGCCAATTATTCCTCCATTGACTGACACACTGATTTGGGTCCGTTTCGTGGCCCCTGGACCCTTGTAAAAGTTTTCAACAGGCACAAGCTACCCCTCATATGAAAGCTGACAAGTAGGCCTTTTCACAACGGTTTCAAATTTGTGTACCATGACCGTTGAGATTTTGAGCTAGAAGGGCCTGTATAATAGAGTGGTGGTTCTGTTTTTTTTACCCATACAAAAAGCCGTTTTGTATCGCGGAAGGATATATTGCAAAAAATGTCTGAAATACCTTCAATTTTCTTTATTTTTGCAAAATGAGTACTTCAACTACTTTTCTACCACATACACATCACAAATGGAACACATCGTTTCACTAACATGGTCTAATCTGTCCCTCAAAAAGTTTTTCTAGGGTGTTAAATTCGTAGTGTAGCCTACTCCGCGGCGATTTCCCTTGAATTCGTGGTATGCTACCACATGGACTTTAAATTCCCGTATGCGTAATTTTTTCCAAGAAGAATGGGAGTAAATCATGCCAATGAACGAATCAGCTGCTTGGAAATAGGTCACACCCCTAATTCCAAAATGACAGCTTTTCGACCCTTTTTTGTAATTCTGACAGAGGATGGTTCCCGGACAATCCCACCCGGACAATTGCCCCACGGACAATTTTCCGGACATTTACCAACCCGGGCAATTCCCACTCCGGACAATTGACAAGACGAAGAACTTTTACCCGGACAACTGCCACCCGGACAATTCCCACTCGGACAACTGCCAACCGGACAATTCTCACTCCGGGCAATTCCAACCGGACAATTGACAACCCAGACAATTCCCACTGTGGACAACTGCCACCCGGACAATTCCCACCCGGAAAATTCCCACCCGGACAATTCCCACCCGGACAATTCCCACCCGGACAATTGCCAACCCGGACAAGCGATATGTTCTACATGAAATGATACAATATTGGTATTAGTTGGTTAGGAAAGTGAACAGCGATAGGTAAAGTGAGGTTTTAAAATTAGGCCTAGTTATTAAAGAAGCTGCCCTACAGGAAGTAATAACGAGACATTTCCACCAGTTTTCCTACGCACAACAGTACAACATTACTATGAGACATCAATCTATATGAGGCTCATGCGAATCACGGCGAAAATTTATCGAGAGTTGCGATTCCCTATACATGGATAGGGTTTGGGATTTGTTTGTAAGGACCATGGTGCATTCAATAACGTATATGATTACTTTCAGTGACCCTAATTTCAAAGCTTCATGTCACAATAAGTGTGGCACGTTGAAGACGCCCTCGCTTTCAAAGGAAATTTACCGTGCCTGATAAAGTTTCCAATTTATAAGGCAGTTCCCGAAAGGGATGCGCGCGAAGCGCGCCAAGAAAAACTTTCTTGGTATTTTATGGTGTTTGATATTAATGTTTTCTTTCATTTAACATTACAAAATTTGATCATAATTGGCTATTGAAAAATTTTCGTATTATTTATGTGATCTAGCTCCCTTTCGCTCATGTTTTTCATTGTTTTAATTATTTTTCAAGCTCTGTGAAAGGTGGGGGCAAGTTCCCTCCTTGCCCCGCCAATAATCATGCTTTTAACCCGATATCTCGTTAACTCAAGTATATTTTTGTTGCCGACTTGATCTAAAGCTATGATGTATGCTCTTCCCTTTTGAAATCTTTTTCGTAATTATAGGGGCTTAAGTGCTGTCTGGTGACATTTTCTGTAACATTGATGTAGTTTTACATTACATTTTCGGTGTGTAGACTAAATGTGTGACTTTAGTACACATTACACTAGGGCGGTAGTCTGCGGTGGGGGGAACCCTGAGATTTTCATAAAGTGAATGAAACTTGACTAACTTGAAGAAAAATATTAAATGAAGGAAATTTCACTGTCCAAATTATAATTTCAAGGCCCTCAAAACTCGGGAAACGTCATATAAGGGTTTCTTTTCCCACATATTTTCCCGGAGAAGTGTTGTTATTCGGGTTTCTCGTCGTGACGAACAGGGCGGCGCCAGGGTATTTTGTTAGGGGAAAAGCATGGGATGAGTGACGGCTGTTCTGGGGATGGGTCTACGGTGAGGGTGTTTTCCTTCCCCTTTAAGAAATGTTTGTTAATATAAGGTTGCTTAGATGTAAAATGGTGCTGTCTTTGGTGTAGTTTTTGAACTGATCATAAATGGCTGGAAAATGTTCATTATTTAGTGAATTCGTTGAAAGAAGGCCGTGCTGAGGAGGGGTCTAAGGGAAGGGGTTCCCCATTTCCTGTGGGAAATGTTTGTTAAATTAAGGTTGCTTAGATGCAAAATGGTGCTGTCTTTGGGATGTTTTTGGAACAGATAATATATGACTGGAAAATGTTCATAATTTATTGAATTCTAATATTTCGTTGGGAAAAAGAGGACAGAAGCCTTTGTTGTCTAAGAGAAGGGTATGTTGTTAACAAACCTCCTGAAGCCCCCCCCCCCTTGGATAATTTACTGCCTTCTGATAGGGGGGGAGTTTTTACGTCAAAATATGTGTGTGGAGTCCATGGAAACACTCTTGAGCTATTACAATAATTTCCCTTGCTTCATTTGTGCATCATAAAGGGGTATCTAAAGGCTGCTAACACCGGAATAGGTCCTCCCGGAAGCCCTGGATTAATTTTATGGATCAGACATAGGCCTAGACAACCCTTCCTCTTCTCGTCTTCTTCCTCTTTCTCTTCCTCCTTTCTTCTCTTTCGTTTTATCCTTTTCTTCTTTTTCCCTCTTCTTCTCCTTCTCTTTTCCCTTTTTCTTGCAAATTATAGGGGGTGGTCGCCCCTGCCCTCCTGTGGAGCGGCGCCTAGTCGAAACCGAAATATCAAGACGTTAAAAAATTGCAAACTATATGCAACATTAAAATAATTAGTGTGGGTAGTAGGTGAAATGCCCAATGCTCGTTCTTAAGTTTCGAACATTTCTAAGATCGCAAACCTCAGCTACCTGCGGGCCAATCAAAATTCAAATATCGTGACTTCAATCGACATGTAGTGATCACACTGGTAGCCGCCCTCAGTAACTTTGCAAAGTTACTAATTGACATACGACTCTGTCCGCTTAATGAGGTACTGTGGTGGGGCATCATGGTCGTGTGTTTTTGGAATATTAAACCTGCATTCACGTAAAAATGGACAAAACAGAGAACGTTACGCTTAACATTTTCGTCGGGGAGTCTTAGTCGATACGATAAAGTATGCAGTCCTCCACGGCGACCATGGTTGCCCCGGAGGTTTTCCTGTTTTTCGCTCTCAAGAGGGCAATTTCTCTGATAAAACCAAAAATTGTCGGCGAGTTACGCGCCCTGTAGAGTCAATCCTTGAATTCGAATTGAAGATATCTGTAAATCGAGTAAAAGATATCTTCAATTCGAATTAAAGATATCTATAATTTGAATTAAAGATATCTATAATTTGAATTAAAGATATCTTTAATTCAAATTAGAGATATCTTCAATTCGAATTAAAGATATCTATAATTTGAATTAAAGATATCTTTAATTTGAATTAAAGATATCTTTAATTCAAATTAGAGATATCTTCAATTCGAACTAAAGATATCTATAATTTGAATTAAAGATATCTTTAATTCAAATTAGAGATATCTTCAGTTCCAATTAAAGATATCTCTGACTCGATTTACAGATGTCTTTAATTCTATTTGAAGATACCTTTAATTCGAATTAGAGATAGCTGTAATTTGGATTAGAGATATCTTAAATTCGAATTGAAGATATCTCTTACTCGAATTGAAGATATCTTTAATTCTATTTAAAGATATCTCTAAATAGAATAGAAGATATCTTAAATTCGAATTTAGGATATCTCTAAATAGAATTAAAGATATCTTAAATTCGAATTCAAGATATCTTTAAAAAGAATTAAAGATATCTTAAAATGAATTTCAGATATAAGTGATTTGTGAATATCTGGTACATTTTTAAAGATATATTAAATCATTTTAAAGATATCTTTAATTCTTTTAGAGACATCTTGAATTCACATGTATCTTTGATATCTTTAAAAGAATTAGAGATACCTGGATTGTGTTTAAAGATAACTTTAAATGCATTTCAGATATCTTTAAATCTTTGCGAATATTTTTAATTATTTAAAGATATCTGGAATTTATTGAAGATATCTCTAAACAAGTACAGATATCTTTAATTTAATTTTAGATATCTGTAATTCATTGCAGACATCTTTAAATAATTGAAGATATCTAAAATTCGGGAGTAAAAACTAAAATGGCTTGCCATACGTGCGTATATGTCCTGTGTGTGTTGTCACTAATACATCCGGTGTACTCACAGAAACACAAACCATTCTTTGGTTTATATTTCTGTGGGTACTATACTGCAAAGGCGGACTGGCCGTTGTGGCGATGTGGTGATCGCCGCGTGGGCCGCTCACTTAAAGCTGCCTTGGGCCAGATGCTGAGAAAAAAGAAAGGAAAAACGAGGGGAGGGAGGAGGGAGGAAATGAAAGAGGGAGAAAAAATTAAGAAAGGTAAGTGAAAAGAAAGAGAAATTGTAAAAGATGGGGAGGGAGGAACACTGGCGGATCCAAAGGGGGCTAACGGGGGCCATAGCCCCACCCTAAGGTGGGCCTAAAAATTGTTTTCGAAAATTGACTGAATAATTAAAGGTGAATAAACAGAGAAGTACACCTTGAAAAACGAAATTTTTAGAAGAAAATTAACTTCACAATTATACATTTTGTTGCACCAAATCGCATTTGACGGAGGGCATTCAGGTGTAGTTAGTTAGCTAGTTAGATGAGGTTTTACGGCTCAGTTTGTAACCAACAGCATTCAGTTGTAGAACAATTTTCAAAGGGGAGGGGTCCCTCCCAATATCACTGTACCAGCAGTTTGGCCCCTCCCAAACAAAAGCTCTGTAGCCACCAGTGGGGAGGAATATTCGATCGCAATGCAGCGTGCGCGGGAGCTGATTGAGCTCCACGGGCCAATAGTTTCCTTTAATAGTCTCCTGCGCTCATTGGTTGCCCCTATAAGACATTTGGGCCAATATTCGGAAATGATCATAGAAACCACGAGATTGAAAAAGAATGTTCCCATTGGAGAGTCAGGGTTGGTGTTATAAATGGTGGATACTGCCTCTACACTATCCGTTTGTGGCATCTACAGGTTTCCCATTTGAAAAGGCCGCTGCCTCAGTCTCATTGACCCCTGGTAATTGAGACGGTCTAGGGAACAATGATTAGTGAGCAGTAACTTAACAACATCGTGCCCCTAACTCTCCCCTTTAAGAGTAAAGGAAAAATAAAGAGGTACTAACATATACTTTCTTTTTTGCTCTACTGAATGCAATTAAGAGTATTTAAACTAGGGTTGGGGAACCTCCGGCCCGTGGGCCACATACGGCCCGCGAGACCAATTAATCTAGCCGGCAAGGCAATTCATAAATGACAATTCAGAATCACTTGAAAACTAATTGTAATAATCTCTTAGCCAACCGTTAATCATGCTTATGCAGTACCACTTTCCGGTTATTTCATGTAAATCTGCTGCGAGACACTACCAGTATATTACTAAAATCCCTTTACGCATGACATAAAATGCCAACCGTTTCATTAGATATAAATCGGGTCCAAATCCCTGTACTTGTGATAGGTAACGGAAGCTTAGCGTGGTACGTAGGCTGCAACATTGTACAGAATTACACTATGACATGTCTAGGTCTATCTATATTATTCCTATAAGAGTATGAAACTAAATGGACAATGTATCTGTTTCGGTAGATTCGAAAATGGGTTGTGGGGCTTACGAACTGTCTCTCCGAAGAGTGAGTTAAACGTCAGAAAGTGGACAATTTTGTAATGTAAATGAGGAAAATATAAAGTTGCTTTAAAAATACGCAGTTTTTTGGCGTACTTGGCCCGCTCTTTTTGTTTCCACTAATTCATTAGAACTTGGGTGGTATTGGCTCGGTGTTTGAGTGTACTGCCTTGCACTTTAAAGGTCCCCGCATCAAATCCCTCTTTGAAATTTTCTGGGGACTGAAAGTTACTTGTTCAGCATAGCTGTTTACAGTGATGCTGAGGGGGTTTAAGTTTTTAATTGGGTACCTGATTGTCTGTTTCAGGAAGTTATCCGATTCAGGAAGTTGTGAGCTTTGCTCTGTTCATCTGTTCAGCCGTGGTGCAGAGAAAGGAATCTCTACCCCTGCCAGCCTTTGGGAAAGTGGATAAAGACTGGGGATACACTCACGTCCATCGGATAGGGACGTTAAATGGCCGTCCCGAGAGCAGGATTGGGAACGATTAGTACACGCCTGCTCGTTAACCTCTGATCACTATTCCAAAAGAAGAGGCGAATCTCGCCGGTGTTCATCCACGCTCACTCTGGTATAGGGTCCTTGATGAGCCAATTGGCTTCCTGACCCTCAAATGTTAAACTTAAACTTCACACATAGGTAAGAGACAAATGGTCATATTGCGATAATTCTGGCCTGTTTAGCCTTGCACATTGCATTCTGTGTCATTTGAAAATGGTGGATGAGTATTCTATTGCCCACAAGTTAGTACAAATCCCAGAGCTTCCGGGGCTTCGCCCTAGTTCTTGCCTAGACTTTTCTCTCATACCCCACCGAGGATTGTGTGGGGCCCATGGCCTGCTCCCTGTAGGGAAAGCTTATTGCACCCTCTCTGTACGTGGCCCGCGGGTGTTTTATAACCTTCAAAACTGCCCATCAGAGAAAAAAGGTTTTCCCCTGATGTAAAACCATGCCGCGAATTACGGCTTGCTTCTGATGAAGTTGCTGCCATATCAAATATAAGCGAGACAACAGAAACCCGTCTAACTTGGTCTTAAGAACCAACCTTCAAAAATATTCACACTCGGTAAGTTAAAATGCCATCATATCTTTCGCATGATATCAGGAATGATGATTTCGGGCCTTTCCAAAAAAAAATTTGCAAGGTTCACCGACAGAGTGTAACGTCAAATGGGGCAACGGCTACCTTCTCTTACATGAAGATAGTGGTGGTGAAGTGGCTCTTGCGGAGATCAAGAGCGAAGAGATTGAAAGAGATAAACGTTGCAAATCATGCAGAAGTTGCATTTGGTGTGTCTTCAACGTATTGCACAAGTACAACCTGTGTACGAAAGCATATGCCAAACTGCAAACTAAGGTTCTCCAAACTAAGGTTCTTGAAAAAGTATCAATGTAACACACTTACAGAAGAACAAATGGAATCATTTATGATGATGTCCTATATGGAACGGAACTGCTACCTCTGGTCGACCCTACAGTGGTCATAGACCAAATGAAGAAGACAAGTGAGCTGAGATGACTTCTTCTTGTGTGACTAGGTAGTGAACATGTGTACTATTTCATTCATTACAATATCTTCAGTATCGATGAAGACAAGTGAGCTGGCCCCTAAAATGGCCAGTTTTAGCTGAAATAACCACTACATGACCTTTCCCTCAAATTGCTGAACACCCTTTATGTACCATTGTCCAATGATGATACTGACCACATATTATGATCATCAATTTGTATATGGAGAAACATTTTGTCGGCTTGATCCCCAAATGACCCTTTTTTCCCAAAATAACCCCGAGTTGACTTTTGACTTGCTACAGTGACATGATTTAGTTTTCTGTAGTCCGTGCACATTCTTATTCCAGAGGGCTTTTTGGGCACTACAACAATGGGAGATGCCCGAATGAACTTGTATACTTCTCTGTTATTCCCATGTCTAGAAATTGCTGAATTTCCTTTTTAACGTCTGCCCAAGCTGGCAAGTTTTAACATCATTAAAATCCTCTTGAATGAAATCACGTTGAAGATGGGCGTGGAAAGTGCCATTTCCTACGATCTGGCTAGCATTTTTGCACTAAAATTTTCTAGTATGCTACGTGCTGATGGTGGGGCTCCGCTTAAATAGTGTCAAAGACATTGAAAGCATATATTCCAAACTTAAAATGGCGCGCGTTGACTTCTCATAGAGATGAAAATATTGGGGCGGAATTGCTCATCACTGTTCATTCCTTCTGAAAACAAACAGGTTAAAGAACACCTGACAAGTGTTAATACTTTGTATTACTCCACCATAAATTCCACTTACCAGAAGAAGTGTATTTCTTCCTAGTAACATTGCACATAAATACACCCACTTTAACATGAGCGCACAATGACTGTTTTGAAGTTCATAGACTCATCCCCAGGTCAATTTCTATGCTACCTTCAAATTACGCACTTTTATAGGCGCGTTTAATTTCGCACGCGCTCACAACGGGAAATCCGCTAGCGGTTTCTTTCTTTTTTTTAAGCATCCAGAAGTGTGCGTCAAGTATTCCGTGTAAAAAGCATAGAGAGAATTGCATTCTGCGCGTATAAAACGCTCACGCAAGCCTCGCTATTCTAACAATGGCATTTTTTGTTATGCGTGCCTATTATTATACACACACTACGGAATATAAAAGCGCGTATTTCAAATTCCGCCCCGACACTTGGGTCCCGTAAATAGTCAATTTCCGTAACAGAGTGGGTACGGTATCCATGCTTATAATATCTTTGGATAGTGTCAAAGGGCCGCTCACTGCAATTTGCCGCTGCCGCGTAAAAATCGCAGTCCGCCCCTGCTATACAGTACGTGCTATGACAGTAGATCTATGGAAGTACAATATTGAGAGTTAGTTAAACTCATAGAGCAGGATATAACGCCATTTTTAAATCTAGTTGTCCAGCACATGTGGAATACCAAGTAATGAGGCTTCCATCCCAACAAGCTACGTTTAACGTCTAGCTGAAAGTACTTTTGTGTAATATATAATAAATGGGAAATTTTGTAAAGACTTCCAGATTCCTTTGCTCTATTGCTGTAAATTTCTTACTTTCTTCGAGTTATATTCTGTTCGTTCTGAACATTTGGAAGCTGAGTGATCATAGTAAAACATCATCAATGGCGACTTAACGGAATACAGAATCCTTACGCTTTGAATTCATACGCTCAATGGAGTTCGCATAGTGGAAAGGATTTCTTTCTTTTACGCAAAGTAAACAAATGTCTATTTGGGAGTAATTTGCCTTCCTAATTTGATGTGCGACCTGAAATACGATTCCGTACACGTAGCCACAGAGGCTACGTTATTACATTTATGACATAGAAGGGATGATTTAGTCCATACTTTATTTAAACTATCTCGAATAATTTTTGGAAGAGTGAAGATCATACTTTGCAAACTTTTTAGGGGGTGGGGGTGAATGTATTCCCCTATGGCGAGCCGTTTTTAGGGGGCACAGTGGTCGGCACCCCCCCCCCCCACGTACCCCCGTCTGGCTAAGGGCCTGAAGGTGAGGCTCATATTAAATAGGAAAAAAATCGTGCAAACATTTTTGTATGTCTTGTGAAGGATTTATAACTACAGTATCTTCGAAAAAATGATCAAAACAGATTCATCACTTAGTCAAAACACAGGGTAGGCGCGTAGCTAAGGGGATGGTTCAGGGGGTTAAATCCCCATGACCCAAGCTTGAACAAAATAACGGCAAAAATCATGACAGTCTTGGAGAAAATATGCTGACACGATAAACTTCACTACGTTTGACGCACAAACGTTTCACCGTTTTGCATGTGGAGACCTAAAAAAGTTTCTCTTCCAAAGGGGACCTTACATCCCTCCCCATGTCACACTCCAACAACCCCCCCCCCATGGCACAATGCTTGCTACGCGCCTGAAACACAGTGACACCTCTTTAACCAAACCATGTCAAGGGAAGTTTTACTATGCTCCAATAGACTATAAAAAAAACTCCTCGTTAAAACATTCACAAGTAGCACATGGCAACCTCCAAGGCCAATAAAGTTGTAACAGATACGTTAAACCAGTAGTTCCAAGGCTAAATTTCTGTATGGATATTGTGAAGGTCAGCATATAATGAGTGTCACAAGTATTCGGAATTTTGTAAACTACTGAAATCGTAAGCTTTGCCTAGAACAACTTCTCATTCAAAATCCAGGGTACAGCACAGCTACGATTACGTAATGCAAATTTCTTAAAGCTCTGTTTGACGATCATTTGCATGTCTCTGTATTGTTTAGGAACTTTTGGGAACGCTTAGTGTGGTAAGGCAAGGGTGAGGTCGTGGCACTCGAGTAAGACTAAGGACTGAGAGAGGACGCCCAGCAGACGAGTCGCCGTTATGTTCTGTATGTTGTAGAGAGTTGTTGTCCGAACAACTCTCATGCGGTTGGCCTCGATATCTATCAGGCTGTTATGTTGTAGCAATGGCTACGTAGGTATCGTTTCCCAAAATGTTTGAAGGACTTTGTCCATTTTGTTTGTTGTACGTTGGAAAAGCTAGTTTGTACGGCTCCGCCCTAGATACTAGGTAGAAAAGTGCCTGTAGCAGTTGAACCGGTCAACAACCGTAAGTTATTTTCGATACTTTTTCTATTAAGAGAGTTTTGTTTGAATGTTTTTGTGTTTCGCAAAAGGTACAGAATTGTGTACAATTCGCAAAAGGTACAGAGTTTCTAAAATATGTGTTTCGCACAGGAGTGTAATTATTCCAAATCTAAATCGTATACTATTGTCAAGACTGAGTTTAAAGAAAGCGAAACAGTTATTTGTTGATGCTATTGTATTAATGTTTCAATTCAATGAAATCAAAGGTGTTATTTTCTTTCATTTTCCATGTTTTCATATTGCGTAGTATAAAATTAACTTTATTTTTGTGTATAACTTCTTTGCAGGGTTTTTATGTTGGAATAAAATTCCAAAGATTACACCTCGGTGTGATGTTGTTTCTAGGTCTTGTCTGGTGACTCCAGCGGAGGAGGAACCCGTGACAATGAGCCATGACTAGACAGGGTTCTCATGTCTTAGTGACATATTGAGGAGTACGCACATGACTCTCATATGCCTACAAACTGCATGCAACATAATACATAGGAAGTGGTTACTGTAGAAAAAGTGAATCTAAGATCATATTCTGTATTACAGAAAATAAGGCCACATATATGACATAGCTGCTTGCTTCATGATCGAGTCGCAGCCCCTTCCGCTTTCTCCCTAGATACCAAGTGACTATTGCCCTGATCTGAAATTAGCATCTCAAGCGCATGGAAGTGGAGGCACACGCTCGGTAAAAATTGTTGAGAGGATGCTTTCGTCCCCACAATTCAATGACAAAAAGCTTTGTCCCCTCTGTAAAAAATCATAGCATAGCATTAATTTTCCTTCGAATTTGCATTAAATATCACATGAAATTGCATAGATGGGATCTTTAAATATTCAACGGTTTTTGAAAGGGGACGGGGACCCTCTGACCCCTTCCCAAGGGCGTTTATCGCCCCTACCCTTTAAGATGAGAACTTATATAGTTTTCTATTCCTATGCTCAGCCTAGACAGTCGCCTTCTAACTTGAATCATTGTCATGATTTCTCTAGTGTGACAGCCCCCTGCATTAGTAAACTAGCCTATACCTGCCAAGGGGGGAGGTGGTGATAACACCTCCCTTCCTATAGTTAATAGACTATAATTCTAAACAACTTGGTATATAAGGCATCAGCCGTGTAGTATATATGACTTTGCGGTAAGCAGCTCAATTCGAAGGTCCAGTAGTATTATGTAATCCAAAGTGTGCATTGGGTTATGGCTCCATATGGTTACAGTGTCTCGGTTGTATCTCACAGCCAACTTTTTTATTTCACACTATATGATAGTTTTTTCTTCATCAAAATTTCAGGTTTTAGTTTTACAGGTCTTAGATCTTTCTTTTACAAACACCCGTTAATTAATTGCTATCCTTCCATATTGCCAGTATACTGTACAATAGGGATGGAGGAACCTTTGGCCCGTGAGGTGATTCATAAATATCAATTCAGAATCACTTGAGAGAACTTGACAGAGAAGTTCAACTGGCAACGTGCAGAAGTTAAGGTCACTTTAGTGCACTATGTAAGAGGATATCAGTCATTTCCCATCCCTTGAAAATTAAAAAGGTCGGTCTGGTGGGGAATTTACAAACCTAAAATAGCCAGTAAAGAGTATGTACCACTTTGGGTACCTATTTAGGGTTATATATTGATTTACATTCTTTACTTTCATATGTCAGTTAACTTTGTTTAGGTTATTTAAAAATTACCATGCAACGTCATCTAAGAGGCCAAAGTAGTAAGCCTTTCATCACTAAGCGTAAGCCTTGGGTATACCTAGGGTGTATGCACTCTGTTCCGTATTGTTGCCTCGATGTAAGTTTACAGTTAGTACCGTCGGTAAATTTTCGCCGTGAATGAAGTACTTCTTCAATTTCTCCTTTGTTTGAGGCTTTCAAATCGCATCAGCCACTAAGTGCACTTGAAATTTTAATTTCAACAAAACTTGGGCAGAATTTCAAATAAAAACTCCTTTCTTGTGGAGAAATTAGCGCAAATTTTAATGCTAACAGCAGACTTCGTCAAATTCATGTTGGTACAACGCTGAAATCAATTCCGCGAACGTTTGTTTTGGGTAGATACTGAGCTTGCTCAATTCCACTTAATTCGCTGCAAAAATTACTACAGGCACTTCGTGCGAAGACACTTCTAGATGATTATCATAATTCTGTGGGTAGCATAGACACGCCCCAGTTACATGTGTTACCCTCTCTGGGAATCCCAGCATCTTGACGTCAGATTGTATGTAGGGTTTCATGAGCGCCGGTCGGAACTACGTACGCCGTGAACATGCGCGGTTTACCCGAACTTAAAGTTTTTGTGTGGTTTCTCTGTTCTCCACTCACGTGTTGACCAATCCATGTCACATTTAAGGTAACTGACTCCTTTTTAGGACTTTAGAAGCATAGCATTGACTTTCAAATTATATAATAATCTTTGGTAGCCTCATTATCAACTTGATGGAACGTGACATTGATGCTATTGAAAATGTTCAAAGGAGGGAAACTAGGTTGATTCCATGATGGATTCCATCCTTGAAAGGTTTAACTTATACAGAGAGGTTAAAGAAACTTAAGCTGCCAACTTTAAAGTACCGAAGATTAAGAGGTGATATGATTGAGGTTTTAAAATTGTTTCAGGTGTGTATGACAAAGATGTTACTGAAGGTTTTCTCAAGTTTACTTCAATCACTCATACCCGTGGTCATAGTCAGAAGTTACTCAAAGAGTTTTGTAGACTCAACATGAGAAAATTTAGTTTTGTCAGTAGTGTTGTTAATCTTTTGGAATGACCTCCCTGAGAGTATAATTTCAGCCACCGTTGTTTTTTTTTAGTTTGAGAAGGCTTTGGATAAGGTTTGGGCTGGCCATGAGATATTAAATAACTACAAGGCAGATTTTTTGTAAGTTTAGTATGGCAGTCACCCACAGGTTCTGATCATTACTACAGTTACCGATCGTGAAGATTATGAAGATGCAGACGTAGAGGTCAATGGACCTACGCCCACTGAGTTTCCTAAGGTATCCTAAGGTTAAACCCATTAGAGGGAATGCCCATTAGCTAGATTTGAGAAAAACTCCACCCACAACTAATCCTCTGAGCAAATTCACTGTGCAG
>WURT03000028.1:491042-501232 GCA_009936505.3 Holothuria glaberrima
ATTATTCTCAGGTAGGATTATGGTTTGGGTAAGGATTAGGGTTAGGATTTAGTTTCAGTTAGGATTGTTGGTCTAGCGAACTTTCGATCTCAAGAACCCTGCCCTTGCATGCACCGTAAGAGCAATGTGTTTTGCTACTTCCATAATAGCAGGCGCTATAATATTTATAGTCAGCCAACCCAGATGAAAATTGTGGGTTTGAGGAATTACAGAAGTCTGAAAAGTTGTAACCTGTTAGGATCAACATATAAAGTTTGCTGGGTACTTCAAGGTGGGAAAGCCAATGCAAACACTGTGAGTACTACCATGGAATTAACAAAAATACTTCTTTTGAAAATCAAAATGGCCTGCAGCTGTAAAAAAGACAAAATCAGCAAGCAGTGCAACTTTATCTTTGTTAACGATAAGCACCCTTTGAAAATATAGTTACAACAATTGTAGAGAATGAAGGAGCATCCTTGATATAAACAGGCAACACTTGTATGAGATTGATTATCACTATGAGATGCTTTCATAGATTTTTAGTTCAGAGTGACTACCAAGCTGTCAGAGTGATGTACAAAATTCATAAACAGTTCATGGATATGCTCCAACTTGAGACATTAAAAGCAGACTTACCTACCAAATGGCTTATCCCACATGAAGTATGCAGCATGCATGACACTGAAAGTGAGAGAGATGTGTGTAATGCCTTTACAAAAAAAAACCTGTGGCAATTTGTTCCAAATGCTCAGGTTTTCACATGTGTTTGCCACAGGTAATCACAGGTTTTTGCATGAAAACCTGTGTTTTCCCTTGACAATAACACAGGTTGGCCAGTCACCACACTTTGCCACAGGTTTGACACAAGTCTGCTACAGGTTTTCACTGGTTTTACATGCAAAATGTGTGGCAATTAAAACCAATGTGAACAAAGAATTCTAAGACAAAACCTGCGGCTTGAAATTAGAGGCAAGGAAAGGTGTGTCAACCTGTGTCCAGAGTGTTCCAAATAATGCAGGTTTTCACCCATGAAAGCATGATTTCTTTTGTTTTTCACACATAATCATGTGTGGTTGCAGACACAGGTTGACACCTTTTGGAGGAAGTATTGTTACCAACAGGACTGAACTTAGAGAGACTAAGGCAAACCTTAAACCCTGTCAGTATTTTATTTTCATTATTTTCACATCACTTGATATTTCAAGCTCTGATACCCACATCCATGAGGCAAATTTTTTCCTTTCCTTAAACTGGTAAAACTTAGTATATAATCCCCATCAAGTTTATCTCTCCCTTAAGGATTATCTAAATAAACATTCCTCTCAGCTATTGTGCCAGCTTAAGAGATGAATACACCCACCCATATACACACCCATGCCAGTCAAAGTAATTACCTTTGTCTTTGCAAATAAGAATTTCTAGCTTACCAGGCCCTTGAAGGTTTTAAACAGAGTCAGGTTGAAAGCTTCCTTACCACAGTTTTGGAAAGAAAACTGCAGTGTCAGGGACCAGATGAAACGAGGGAAAACTTTTGTGATGTCAAGTAAAACCAAACTTTTGTGGTGTCAAATAAAACCATGCACAATTCAAAACAGTCTAACTACCTAGGACAACCAGCTTAGTCATACATTTAGTAATGATATGAATAGAAAGAACAGGGTCTGAACAGAAACAGTGTGATTCAGGAGTTGTTCCACAAAATGTTAAATAGAAATAATCAGCAATGTTTTTTGTTTTTCATTCCACACTTTTAGGATGAGCACCAACTTTTGACAAAGGTCTTCATGGAAATAGGCAAGCACACTAATGCACTACAGAATATTACATAGACAAAACAGCACATATGAGTATTGAGAGCTGCTGTACAGTTTAAATATATATCTTGCTATACTTGAGCAAACTGTTCAAGAAAGAAGTAATCTGCTTTAGTAAAGCAGTTTTTGTAAGTATGAAACTTCTAGTTTGTATCTATTCATAAATTGAAAAAATACTATGAAAACATACTTTTAAGTAACATGTGTGTCTTAAGTTTCTTCACCAGTAAACACCAACACCCCCCAAATTACACCCCCCCTTCCAAACAACTTTTTGAAGACTTAATCTTTCATTTTGTATTTTTATATTTACACAGATAACTGACATAAAAAGAAATAAAAAAAATATTCCCAGTTACACTGCTTACTCTAAAATTATTTCCATTTAACTCTGTATGAGGTCTCTCAAAGTTCAAATCCCTTCCTCTACCCTTGCCCCCAACATGTACCCTTGCTTACTACATCATACCCTTCACATGTGATTCCAAAACTCCACAGTACCATGGAAGGAAGAAACTACAACACCTCATCAAAGACTGTTAGGAAATTCGCAGTAACAGCAGGCTGATATACCACATCATGAGATAACCTATAGTACCTTTTCAGCAAATATTTATTTCTAAAAGCACCTCAAGATCCAGCAGTCTGTCTACCTATCAAACTCAGCGTGGGGCTGTCTTAAACTTTCCCCATCCATGGAAACATCTGATAAACTTCCAGGTTTCCTTCCCTTTTTTAACAGCTGCTAATCTCCTTGGTTTCTCGTGTTCTTTGTTCTTCAAATGTTGAACATAAACCTGGTAGTCAAAATGCAAAGAAAGCCTGTCGGAATGCTTCATTATATATTCAGAGTGGTAATGAAACACATTTTGTAAGGGATAACCACTTTGTAGCTTTTTCACAAGTATGAAAAAATTTTATGAACCATGTGCATTTTTCACAATGTCATAAATGAGAATGATATCTTGCCAAAAATCATTTCCTCCTTCAAAGTACACCATACAAGTGGATGAACTCTAACAAGGTCTTTGCTATCAAAATTTTGCCGGAGCACCACCATACAGTATCTATTAGAGAAATATAATTTTTACAAGATTTTACACTGAAGATTCAATTTTGTTATTAGAAAAAATCAAACTTCAGAATAGTTTTCAAGTAGACTTGTTATGGATTAATATGATTTTATTACTGTTCATTAAAGCAACAAATCCTCACTCTCAGAAAAGCAGATGAAGAACCAGCAAGGGATTTTATATCATTTTCATGGGGACTGAGCTGCAAAAGGTATGCAAGTGCATGGTTGACTAATATAACAGGTAGAAAGTTACCCGTAATACAATATGTGTGCAGGCTACAATGTGTTTAGGTCAAGAGTCAGAGAGAGAAGTGATTCAAGCAGAAGTATGGGGAAATGGGCTGCCATGCATTAGATCTAACATTATCTTCAAGTTGTAATTTATTATACTGAAATTATGTTAGGTGACTGTGAGCAGTACCAGCTAAAACTGCCTCAATGCACCTAAAACTGACAGTTAAAACCTCTGGCACCACCTGGCAGGCCCAAAGCCAAGCATGGTACAGAAGGAAAAGGGGGGGGGGCAAAAAGCTTCAGTGGGGGGAGGATATTTACCTAGATGGTAAGACATACTAAACTGTATGAAGGCACTGGTAAATTTGAAATTTCTAGGGGGCCCAAAAATTTTCTAAAGGGTGCATCCTGCCCCCCCCTTCCCAGCTAGGGGCTGACCACATGGGTAATACTCTTATCAATAACAACGGTAGACAGTTCTCACCTGTGCACTTTTAAATGCCAGTTTCCTCTCTACATCACTGCTATCAGGCCCAACCCACATGTAGACTTCTGTGCCAGTGTCTAGGATCATAACATCATCATCTGCAAGATCATCCTAAACATGATCAAAATAAAAGACCATTAGTCTCTGAGAAGTAAATCTGATGTACATTTTTAACAAACTTAAGAAACTTCAGAAATATTTAAGCTAGTGTATGTACAAGTTTGTACAGTGGTGCATATTTGTGTAAAAAATGGCAGATGAGGGCGGGGGCCGGGGGGGGGGGAATGAGGGGAAGTGGGAGGATGAAAAGGACTTAAAGAAAAATTAACTATGTTAAATGTTGAAGTCGACAGCAGCAAGAGGGGAAAAATGGGGATACAGCCTCCCAATTCATCCCAAAAGACTCCCAACAATGCAAGTGTAAATCAAAACATGTTAAGAAACAATACTGGCCACAATTTTTGGACTTTGAAAGGCACCATACCCAAAATCAATTGATTCATACAAGGGAAACATGTATTAAAACAACTAACATTAATAATAATTCAGGCCTTGAAAGGCAGTTATATTACTAAACTGTGCAACTACAAATGTGGACACAGCTTAAGGCTTTAATATAAACGACACCTTAACACTGGATGCCTGGCAAACTGATCAGTAAACTGGCTTAATTTAAAAGGCTAGTTCAGATGGGCAAACTGTAAATTACTCTTGGATGTAAACATCACTTAACGTCAATCCTGCTGAGAACTGAACCACAAACCCCCTGGTTGTTCATCAGCTCCTTGCTTCAAATGTCAGCGACAACTTGGCAACAGCACCAATTGCTGTTTAAGTTCCTAGTATCCCTCACAAGCAATAGTATATTAAAATAATTACCTGGCAAAAATCTGAGCATTTTTCTGAGACAGTGTAGTAGCCTTTCTCATTGGAACACCTGAACAGTCTGGCCTCTCTCATGTAGTCAGCTGAGGTTTCATAGGTCCTCTTACCAGGTAAAGCCACCCACCAGAAATTTTCTGGTTCCTCGCCCTCACTGATTACCTGATGACTGTAACCCTATAAAAATATACAAAATGACCAAAACCATATAAGAAGTTTTACTGAAATATAAACAATTCAAAATTAAACTAGAATGTCCCAATTTCCTCAAGAAACTTTTGTAATGTCAAATCTCAACATTAATCATTGCTCTTTTCAAATAAAAGCATAAATTATTAAAACACTATTTTGTTACATGTTTCAACATTGTTTTTAACTTCTGAAAAACATTTTGTTCTATGTCTAGTGCCTAGCACAGAGGGAGCTGAATCTCTTTTTTGTCTGTTAGTCACAAGTACCAACCAAGTCAAACTTCATTACTCAAAAAGCTGCAAACACCCCATGACTTGAGTCAGTACCTTTACAAATACCCATATACCCACACACGAGTAATCACAGAGGATTTTCTACGAATAAAATGATACCTTGACTTATTTGAATCACTTATATAGCTGTAGTTGACAGGACCAAATAATGAGTGTAATAATAATAAAACTGTTGACAAAAGCAACATGACATGACATGATACTTACAGGAAACATATCATAGGCCATTTCTTCTGTAAGATGACTCAAATCTGGGTCAGACTTTTCACCAACCCATGAGTAAACTATGCCCTTACAATCTTCACTGTTGAATGGCACCATGAATATATAGCTGTGTAGAAGAAGCGAGGATTGCTGTCAGCTATAGAAAATATAAAGCAAGTACTATCGTCCCAGATCCCTATTGAATCCTCTTTCAATACCCCTCCCTGCTGAATTCCCCTACCCTTCAGTTCTCTTGCAATTTCACTCTCACTTGCATCTTGTAGTGTAAGTCCTTTCCTCTTCTATCAAACCAATCTTCACTGCTTTCAAGTAATTCTGATAACTTCACTTCCCCACACCTCAGCATGGGTTTTTCATCCTAACTGCATAAAACTATCTCATCAACTTTGTAACTCTGGGATGTAAATTTGATACACACTTCAAATTTTTATCACACCTTAACAGAAGAAGAGTCCTTAACAATTTTACTGTTTGAAATACTGGACCTTTCATTTAGCATTTAGAGGACCCTCAAGCATTCTGGGGACATTTGAATTCAGTCCCTTTTGGTGGCTTTAAAGATGCCGACAATTAAATTAATCACATTTTCTACCAAAAGTGGACTTGAAGCAAGCAGCTGTCATTTCATGTCTGCTCACTGATAAAGAACACTTTAAAGGGGCTCAATGACTTGATATCAATTATTTTTGTGACTAGTTTGAAGAAAAGCATTGCTTGAAAATGCTTCTAATTAGCCCCATTACTCATTACTTTTGTGAACCAACTTAATAAGCCCCTTTAAATTTAATACCCTTCTCCATTTTCCTCACAGGGCATGTATATTTTGTAAAAGTTTGTAGACTGTTGTGCAAAAGGTATGAGAGTAGTCCAGAAGTCTTTTGGACTCCTGGCATTCTGGATTGTCTGACATATTAAGAGCATTTCAATGCAAGAACTTCACCAGAATCACCTGTTTGGAATTCCTGAGTGCACCATCCTGACCATTAGCAATGGTAAGGGTGCCTTCACACTTTGAATACATCACATTAAGGGGCAGAAACATGCTTGTATATTTTAACATGAAGCATTGTTCCACATTGTGAGACTGTGATATCACCACTACCTGCATTATTGGTTACCTTTAAGTGGAAAATGTAAACAAACCATCTGCTATTATTTCAAACGCTGTTAAATGAACTAGATGCACATTTTATGTGAATGTTATGATACCATGTCTATTTCACATGCAAAAAGTAATGCTAAAAGAAATGCCATACCAGAATTCTGAATTGAGCCAGAGTGTGTTGGGAGGGACCTGTACACATCTTGTACATAGATTGCCACCATTAGCTCTGACGTGGAACAGTTGTGGGTTCAAATCTTCTTGGGGTTCCTCTAGCTGCTGTCCATACTTTCTCTTATCCCGGTAGATGATAAACTTTTTCTTGAAATGTGACAAAAACTTCAGGTTTTCTTGTTGCTGTTTGTCAAAGAAACCACAACTGATGAATCACAACTAATGTAACAAATGCCAGGTCAAAAAAATGAAGGGTAGCAGTGGAATGGTGATGAAGTAAGGACATCAACAAGTTAAACAAGAATGCCAAGAGGTGTGGTGATTCCTTGCCAAGTCGAGAAATGGGAGGAGGTATGAGGGACACAAAGGTTAAAAGGTCAAATGAGGTCAATGTAGGTCACCACATGCACTTCACATAGATGAACATAACTTTCCATTATGCCATCCCCCTAAAATGTTTTGTTGGAGAGATATGTAGAGATATCAAAAGAGCATCAACCTTTCACTAAAATGTCAATAACTGGAGTTCGGAGCATCGTAGGAGGGTAGTATAATTGCCTTTTTGGTTCGTCTCAACAAGACAAATCCAGGCGTCACAAAAAAGACACAAAGGTCAAAAGGTCACCTGAGGTCAAAGAAGGTCATCACATGCACTTCACACAGACGAACACAACTTTCCATTAGGCCATCCCCCTGAAATGTTTCGTTGGCAAGATATCAATAAAACATCACTTTCTGACCTTTTGATCCTTTCAGATTAGTGTGGTTCATGTTACAATATTTCCACCTCCTTCCAATTCATCTTATCCTGAAATTATGACTCAATTTAAACAACGGACACCAAGTTACAGCCACTAAAGGAAATTCACTTCATTGCGTCTGGTGACCCCAAATGACCTTTGACCTTCACCAAAAACAATCCCAGCCGAGATCTTTATATGCTTTACCCACAAACCAACTTTGAAGTGTCTCGCCCTTTCCCTTCAAAAACTAGAGCGCTAACGAGATTGTTGTTACACACGTACAAACACACGCCCTGCATCACCATCACATAGATTCCTTGCCTGCCTTCGGCAAGGAATCAAAAATAACTTAAAAAATAATATGCAGTATGAAAGCTTAATCCAGAACTTAAAGGAGTGCAGTGCGATTCCTTTAGTGAATAAGTAATGTGAAAGTATTACATAGCAACCAAACATGGTTCACTAAAAGGCTTGATGATATGTTTTGTAACAAAAACCAATTGGCCAAGACAACAAAACTCTATAGTAGAGTTCTCTTGTAGGTTAAGTTTCCTAGGTCATGTGCTGAAGGGATGGGAATGGTGTTCACTGCACAGAGGAGAGGTAAGCTACCTAGAGTTGGCAGCACTTGAAGGTATGAGGCTGCAATAATTTTGCAAAGATCACTTGTGAGAGATCCCATCGTTCCATGTTAAAAGAGGGGAAGGAAAACATCAGATGCACAGCCACAGTGAATGGAAGGGGGGGGGGGGTTCAGGGTTATGGTAAGTGACTCCAGTGCAAATAAACAAAGCACATCAACTGTTTCTTGGGAAAGCACTGAGACAGGACTTCCTACTTCCTTGACCCAAAATCCTTTATATGAAGAAAACTTTAGGCTGCCCACTGGGAAATAGGGATGGCCTTGCAGTATGGTGTTACTGCTGGCATCATTGGGCTAGTGCGAACCATTGCTGAACCCACCTCCCCCACCATGCCATACGTTAGCAATGCTCAGCCTTGTACTCAAATCGATAGCACACAATAAGCCACACACATTTCTTGTCAATTGTTGTTTAATAAAAGTCGATCAGGGGATGACGCAGTCTTGCTTTATTTTTCTACATCACAATTAATCCCTACCTGACACAGTCTAATGACTTCCAGCTTATCACCAAAGAGAGATTCAAACTTCTTCTGCAAGCTGAAGGTAAAAGTAAGCCATCCCATTTGACTAGCATCTCTTCCCTGCCAGAAGTATACTGTATATTGGAATTCCTCCTCCTCTTCTTCTTCCTCTTCTTCTCCATTGTCCTCTTTCTCTTTCTCCTCCTCATTGGCCTCCTTTGGCACCCAATAGCGGCAGAGGAAGACGTAGCAGTCCCCACTGTGAAAGTGACCTTTACAAAAATGATAATGATGATTTAATCTTATTTAATCTCAAAAAATGTTGCTCTTTGCATTTTAACAGTGCTATAGAAATTGAAAAAAGAACATTTCAGAAGTAAGGTTAGCTTCAAACAGCTTGTTTTTCCAATGACTCTAGGATCACCATACATAATTTTCTGTCATTTCCCACTATTTGACATTCACACCTCCCATGCAATATTCTAAGAAATGTTTTAAAAAAAGAAAAAGAGGTCTCACCAAGTTCTTGTGGAGGTAATCGAGCAAACTTCTTCCCTTCCAAGACAAATGCTTCCATTCCATCCAAATCTTCATTCCATTCTTCCATCAGAAGATCCTGATTACAACAAATATAATGGAAAAGATTTCAATGATTGTTTTACAATTTAATGGGGTATAAGCTCAAAGTTTTTAGCAACTTGCATTTGATGGTATGGTGAATATTCATCCTTCTTATCACACTTCACTTTGTCACCCTTTGGATAAAACAAGATTTATAAACTTAACAACACTATGTCCACAAGGATCTTTCTTTTTTCATTTTATCTCTGAAAGCCCATCTTAAAGCTCATTGTCAGATTCCACATACTGAACGAAGAATCTTGATGGAAATTGGGGCTATTTAGTTTTCAATGCTCTTAACAAACTCAAGTAACGAGTAGAAGGGTATTAACGTATGTAAATCTTTGTGCTCACACACCTGATTAATACTTCACCATTACAATATTTTTTAACACCAAACTTACACTCTCTTCCTTCTTCATGGCTGGTTGTCTTGGCATGAAGAGTGCTGAAAGATCTGTCTTCAAAGTCTCCTTTTCCGTATCCTGTAAATCAAAATTACAGACACTGTTATCAGGTGGGCAACAAGGGCTTGGAGAGAGAGAGACTCATTTATAAGGAAAAGGAAATCAAATAATACATTAAAATATTTTTTGTAGAAGAAAAAGTATTGTAGTAAGATTTTTCATAAAAATTACATAGAAAGAAGTGTTCCATTTGTCCCTTCTTATTTTTTTCCTCCTTTTCCTGCACAGTAATTTTGGTGTTTCACAATTTCTCCAGACAAATTCAGGGCAATAATTACGAATGTTATGTGCAAAACACTCTTCTTTTCAATTTGCATTTATGAAGGAACTTGGCCTTCTGGTATAGTAAAATGTTTTGCAATATTACATACTGTATAATCTTCTGTTTACACTCAGTAAGCAAGTTCAACATTCAAGAATTATGATGCATTCTGGGAAGAATCAAACTTTTGCTGTACTAAGGACTGCAACTTAATAGGCCTTATGCCAAATCAGAAGAGGGCACTTCAAAACTGCATTCTGGGAAGGAATACTCCATGAACAGACCACCAAAGTAGATGGTCACCATGACGAAGGATGATCTTCACAATGCTCAAGCTCATGGATTAGAATTATCCTTCCCATGGTGCTTCACGATCTGCTATTTGGCATAAGGTCCATGTTGTTCTTATTATACTTGTGGTTTTTAACAACAATTGCAAGATAAAATGATTAGTTTGAAGACAATGGTAGGTGCAAAGTAATATTCCATAATTATGGACTAAAAAGTTATAATGGGGCAACCTTTTGTTG
>WURT03000028.1:508280-542072 GCA_009936505.3 Holothuria glaberrima
ATAATTACCGAAAAATATGGTAGGGACAACGATCAATAGAAGGCATGTCAGATTGTTCCCACCCACGAAGTTCTCGGTTTCCGTAGATAAGAGGAATAGAGTAACCCATGAAGATTTTTACCGGGGAAATAAGCTCACATATCTGGCTCAGAAAGTGGAACGAATGGAAGTCAAATAGGGAGAAGGGAAGGGAAGGAAAGAAAGGAAAAGCGAGAAAGAGAGATGGAAGAGAAGAAAAGAGGAAGAGCGGAATGGTAAACGAACGTGTGACAATCTCGCTGTAACTACGTATACACAGGATGCGCATGGTGTTCTGATGTCGGACAAACGTCTGACCAGCAAACAATTATCCATGGTCAGAAACGTGTCACTGTGGTAAACTAAAGGAAAGAGAGGAAGTCTGGGTGGGGTGAGAATTGCCTTCTCATCCTTCTACAACATCACCTGAACAAATACTGCATAATTCTCTTTTCATTTCTCAGGGAAAATAGCTAGCGACTCTCGTTTCGTGCCCAACGTGCCCGTATTTTGGTTACGGGTACATTGCATACATATGTTTTGTTGTGATGTGGGCCATTCGCTCCTGCGAAGGCTTGGTACGGGATCTTGGGGTGTGGCTTCAAAGGAAACACGACTGATTCACAAAATAATGTTCTAGAACAAAGTTCATTTAATTTCAGTCCATTCGTCTTGATTTATTATTGAATTCTTTCCAAATCTCAACCCGGCAAAATTACAAGAAAATTAAAAAGGCCAGCCATATTACAGATGATCAAGTATGTTCAAGTGACAAGTGTTTCGTCTGAGAAGTTTAGAACACGAGTGATAAACTTGTGTTGCATGGGCTTCCAAGCTTCGTTGGTCTCTTGTCTGTATAGAAATCCTATACAGTCCCCTGATTGGTCAAAAGTTGTGACGTATCCTTAAAATGAAAAGATTTTGTATGACCAATTAGGAGGCTGCAGAAAGTGAAATTGACCGCACCTACAAAACAAATATGGGATGGGAGCATTCCGGCGTGGTATGAGGCGTGTATGGTTGGCCGGGGTGGACATAACACGGACTGAATTCGACGAGTAGAAAACGGACCAAGCACCAATCAAATCCACAGATCGCTGGTTATACCATTTCAAGGTGGGGCAAGCTAGAACCCGTTTAAAACATAGAGAACTTATCAAATGATTTTGGTGTGGCATGGTTTATGTATTAATATACTCTCACATGGTGTAGTGTCTAGTGGAACTACACAACAGTTTTTTAAACTGTTTTAAAAAGGGTAGCTCTCAATATGGCGAAATAGTACACATAAATACGTTCATACCATTAGCTGAAAAAGCAGGCAGTGAGTTTGGAAAGCATGCAGCCAAAATACACACGAACAACGAACAGTCGTAGTAGAAAACATCCGTTTCAATAGAATGGACTACACGCATAGAAAATAGTATAAATGTGGCATTTCAGGATTTCAGGGCAAATTTTGGATACAAGCACGTTGCAAAGAATATCAAATGTCATTTTCAGTGCACCTGCTTGGGTTAGTATGGAAACCGGTGAAACTGCTTCTGACGGGCTTACAAAATACCACCCAACAGTGCCGTCGGAAGGTATTTTCGATGGATGGGGGGCTGACTTGTGCATGTTGAAAAGATGGGTATCGTATAGTGTAGGTACGCTACGTGCCACTATCTGACTATGGGTTGGCGCGTAGCGTATGTAGGAAGTTGTTGAAAAATGCCTCCCAGATTGCAGGAAATGGCCCGAAAAAGTTAAAATGTTGGTATGTTTTTGTTTGACATTTACATAAATTTGCCCCAATTTTGATTCAATACTCGTCCCAATTTTGTAAATTGGCCTACCAAGTTAGGTTGATAACTTGAACCCACTTCCCCACCTCATTATATATTCACTTTTGTAAGGAGGCAATACGACTTAATTACAGCATAGACCAGTGGTTCTCCAACTTTTTGATGGTGAGGGTCAAATGGAGAGGCTGGAAAGAGGTCGAGGACGGCAGAGGTGATCCCATACTTTGAAAGAGGACAACAAATGGAAAAAGCGAAATCCATACTTAAGAGGTCCCGAAACTAGCTACATTTCCGGCAAACAGAGGCAGTAGTACGAAGGTTTCGTATGAAGAAGATCCTCAAGATGTTAAGAGGGCAGCTTGCACTTTTGCAATTCCAACAGGAATAACCCGACCTCAGCCCCACCATGGTTGAGGCTGAGGTCAGAATATTTGCCTTCCAGGGGCTCTAGATTGCAGGAAATCGCAATCTTCACAACAAATTTGCCTCTTAAATCAGGGGGCGGTCAAGCTTCTGGACTGAGCGGCCGAGTTCCGAAAGGGTGGCAAATACGAAATTATTGCGCGCGTCGCGCGCCGAAAATTTTGGGGTCACTGTGGAAGAAAATATGAAAATGGTAGTCTTTAGTGGGCAATATACCCTACTCAGGGAAAAATCAAGAAATTTGTTGCTGTGACTGGTCGTTGTCGGGGGACTATGTGCTTTATCGTACCAATCAAGGCTCCCCGAGGAAAATTAAAATTAAAAAAAAACTATGCATGGCAAAATTTATTGGAGGGGGGCTGCAGCCCCCAGCCCCCCGCTTCCGACGGCCCTGCGCAGTCAGTCTTGGCTTTAATAAGATTCATGCAGACAAAATGGTCGATTGTGGTAACTATAGTATTGCCTGATTTACTCAAAACAAGGGTTTAACACCTCCCTACTCAGAACACGGTATTTGTTTGAATAGAGTGAACTCAATATCTTCATTGCCACAGAGATGCAGAAAGCTTGTATCGCATGCAGAATTTTAAAGACATCCTTTAGTGATTCTTTTCCCCCTGCACCAGGGCCAGTAATTATGAATCCCCCAAAACACTGGACAAGCTTATACTGGATATATATATATATATATATATACATATATAGCGTGTGTAGGGTTGTATGCGTATCAAAAGGCGAATCTGTGAAATGAGAATTACAGCTTGTCAAGAAAGGAGCAAGGACTGCTAAGGATTAAGACACGTGAGGATTCGGAGGAACATGTTTATTTACGGTGACATGTTATTCTAGAGAAGATTTTTATGATGAGAACTGGGTCTCTAATAACTATTTTTAAAAACAAAGTACAAAACATTAATTGCCATCGGCCACTGGATCAAATTCAGTAGTCGCACGGAGTAACAAAATGGTCGCCGATGCGACCATTTTGGTCGCATTGTACAGCCTTGCACTGCACATATCATTGACTCTCTGTGCATTCCCTGGCCTTTAGTCTGCAGCACCAGAGGGGGCAGGGGACAAACTGCACCCGAGCACCTAAAAACGAAGAAGAATCGGGATGGTGGAAAAACAAAAGCAAAAAAAGAAAAAGAAAAGAAGCAGAAAGGAGAACTCAAAAGAAAAGAATCAATTAAAATGGGTAGGAGGAAGCTCCCCTAGAACGTGTTTGCCACATAGAAATTCAGAAATACCAGAGCCTTAATGTGTTTTAGTATGTAACGTTCCCTAAGAAAATATTGCATCCCCTTCAGTACCTTGTCTGACTACCAGCATCCCCCTCCCCGCTCCAAACTAACGGGACTGGCTACGCCCCTGTGATTACCGTTCCATCTAATGGGCAAAATATATACCTCATTTTTCGGGCAGACGTGTGACATTCTTCTATAAATCTCAGGCAAAAGCCCTCGCGGACCCCAATTGAAAGCAAGCTTATACCTGGAGTGTTCCTTTCGCTGCAACAGAGTTTGTTTCAAAGTCAGGTTTCTTTATGCTGCCGAAGTCCTCACTTTAACGTATAAAGATAACTAGGGATGTCAAGCCTTAGAAGACATAGGAAATTGCCACCTCATTTTTGAAATTAAGGGAGGGTGACAATTGTAGATGTTCCTAGGTTTAGTGTCTGCAGTTGTATAGGCGCTAGGATCATCGGGATAACATAACTTGTTTATTTCATACATAATCATGCGAGTAACGGTTTTAATTTATAGTGGACTTAAAGGGGCTTATTGAGTTGGTTCACAAAATTCATCATTTTTTCACACCTGTTGAGATTTACTCACATCTTGATGGTAAATGATCTGCACTTCTGACTCACAACTGAAATAACAATGACAGGGTAATGAATGATTAAGAACATTTATTACAAATTTGTGACCAGACGCTTTTTACCATTACATAGTAATCATATGCAAACCCTGTCCACAAGAACTACAATTTCTCACATTTTCTGTAACTAAAGGAAGTGAAACATGAGAAATGAAGCTAATTAGAAGGATTGTTATGCAATGATTTCCTTCAAACTCATCACAAAAATAATCCATATCAACTCAATGAGCCTCTTAAAATGTTATTGGTATCTTTTGCAATGTAAAATGATGAAAAATTTATATTAGAGCCTGGAGGTGTGCAAATGATACTTTAGGACTTCATTTTAAATCGCATCAGGATTTTGTTAGCGTGAAGTGGGGGGTAGGCGGTTCACTATCTGACGTTACCAAGTCGGTGAAGTTAATGAATGATTAAGAACATTTATTACAAATTTGTGACCAGACGCTTTTTACCATTACATAGTAATCATATGCAAACCCTGTCCACAAGAACTACAATTTCTCACATTTTCTGTAACTAAAGGAAGTGAAACATGAGAAATGAAGCTAATTAGAAGGATTGTTATGCAATGATTTCCTTCAAACTCATCACAAAAATAATCCATATCAACTCAATGAGCCTCTTAAAATGTTATTGGTATCTTTTGCAATGTAAAATGATGAAAAATTTATATTAGAGCCTGGAGGTGTGCAAATGATACTTTAGGACTTCATTTTAAATCGCATCAGGATTTTGTTAGCGTGAAGTGGGGGTAGGCGGTTCACTATCTGACGTTACCAAGTCGGTGAAGTGTTGAATGTTTAGGGAATAGTACCCGATCATGTTATAACATGATATAAGCAAAAAGTTTAAAATTCCTCTCTTTTTGGAGGAAAATGAGTCGTTCTCAAAATGACATTTGGGTGGTTTTTGAAAACCAACTAGACCGGTTTCTGTTCTCTTGCTCTACTTGGCGGAACTTCATCAGTAGTGGCCTTTAAAACAATGACGGGAGTTGTCTTGAGAGTTATAATATAGCTAAAAGGGCATCTAACAAAATATCGTCGTACCTTTCCTGTTTCGTCCGACTCCTGGTTTGGGGGAACTTTAATTTGACGAGTAAAACTTAAGATTTGGTGCCCTTTTATAGGCAATAATGGGATGATAAGAAACCAGACGGGATAGTTGATTGTCACCTGCAAGCAGAGTGCAATGCTTCATTAAAGCTTGCTTTAGGTGACATGTTTTGATGTGGGGTCGTTTTGGTGTAGGTCGTTTTGAAAATGAGTGGTGGCACTGTTCCTGAATTCTCAGTCGCAAGGAGATTCGTCCTTTCTTTATAGTTAATGCCATTAGTGGCTGAGCGCTGAGGCAATCTCTTCAGTTAGTTAGTTAGTTAGTTAGATGAGGTTTAACAGCCCAGTTTCCAACCAATTGGTTCAGGCAATCTCTTCAGACGAATAGTTTCTACTAGGAAGTTTCTCTGTAAAGGAGTTTCTTTTCTCTAGGAAATCATTTTCGTTATTGTTAAGTTTGGCGTATCTAAGTACTTCACCCTTCATAAAACCTTTAAAAGTGGCGAGTAGGTGTGCAGAGTTACGGTCGAGGTATTGAAAAGTTTCAGTAGGCTAAGTATAGACTTTAGTGTCAAGGAAGCCGCTGGATTAAAACTTATTACTTTTAAAGATTTTTAAATCTAGGCAGGTGATCTCAGTTTCAGAGATTTCCATGGTGAATTTCAGAGGGGAATGAACTTTATTCATATTAGCCACTGAATTCGAAAGTTCATGTGCCTTTCCCTTATACAACAGTAGAATGTCATCCCTGTAGCGAAGCCATTTTAATATGGAGTTAGAATCTGTCGGAATGATTTTATTTTCAAGTCTATGCATGACAATATCGCAGATTTCCGGCGAAGATTGTCTACCCATTGCAAATCCAATTTTTTGTAGGAAATATTGTCCATCAAGTTCAAAACAATTCCTTTCAAGGATGAGTTTAATGAGGGCTCGGAGGGACATAGGGGATATTGGTTTAATCCCGTATACATTTTTAGAAGCCTTTTCGAAAGCTCCTTGGGATGCACCTAAGGCCTCCTCTTGGGGAGTGTTGGTATACATGGATACCACGTCGAGCGTTGCAAGTAAAACCTCTTTGGGCGGGGGGGGGGGGTTAGCTTCCAGTATTTCTAAAATATGGTTCGGGCCTTTTATATATGTGCTCCGTTGCGTAACAATGGGAAGCAAAAAATAGTCCACAAATTCTAATATTTTTCGGTAGGGGACCCGTTCCCGTTAATTATTGGTCTACCAGCAAATTTTGAGTTAGCCGGCGGTGCTTTGTGAATTTTTGGTAGCACAAATAATGACCGGGATGCGGTTTTTGTGATTATGCGGATTAAAGTACTTGAACGTTTGCTCGCCAATTTCATCTCTGTGAAATAAGTCTTGAAGGGTACTATGGACTATTTTTACAGTCTCAGGAGTTATGTCACTCGATATTTGTTCATAATGGTGACTTTCCAATTGCCTTACAATCTCGGCTTAGTAGTCCGAACGATTTAGAATAGCAATACATCTGCCTTTATCAAAGGGCTTGACAACTAGGGACCGATCGTTCCGAACTGCTTCAGGTTCAAACATTTCCGCTTTCTTTATATTGCTCTTAGCATTGCGGATGGGGAGGCTTGCTATTTCAGTTAAAGTTGCTTCAAAGTAGTCCTCAAGACGATTGCTATGTACAGGTTTGGGCATCCATGTTGAGAGTAAACGGAACTTGAAGAAACGCCCGCTTTCTTTGTCATGAAAAATGTAACGAAGTCTCATTTTACGTTTAAGGTCTTTCAATGACTTGAGGAGATCACTACGTTTTTGCTTTTCATGACACCCTTATCAATATGCTATTACAATTTGAAACATGTTTTAAACATGGACGTAAAATAGATATTTGTAGTTGTTCACTAGAAAGATGATTTTCCAAAAAATAATGGATGTATTTCAATTTAATTTATTTTCTGCCACAACTTTTTCCAAACGATCAAAAATTTTCCTCCCCGTATTTTTCACCAAATTATGGTCAACTCTGCACCTTTAGACTGTCTTAATGTATACACCCTGTTAAAGATAGTGAGCTAAAGTATTTTAAGTTTAAAGACTTTTAAAAACGGAGCAAAAATTATTGTAAGTTTTAAAACCCTCCCACCCTGCAATTTCCCGCCAAAGTTTCAAGATATAAACATTAATGGTGGATACGTTACTATCCTCAAACCAGACGGGCGTCAAGTCTAGGGCAACCCCCCCCCATGTAAGGGGACGGGGACGAAACTCGCGGAGCTGTGATATCTACACACTTGTGGGCATTATATGAAACATTTAAATACCTTAAAATGACCTGATATAAGTACTTATCGGGTCACAACAACCATAGTATGAACCCTTTTGCAAATAACCTGTCTCAGACTTGAGACCGTTCGATTTGATCAAGGGTGGGGTCGTTGGAAGAGAGTCTGGAGCAGATTTACCATTTTTTACACAGGAACCCCAGGGCCATTCTTTGAAAAGACCATGGCACTGTTTAAACGGAATGAGATCTAATGGTGCATTATGCAGGTTGAATGTCAGTAGGGGGAGGATGGATGGATGGGGGAACCTGGGAATCACCGTCGTGTACTTGGACATGGCTCCGGTGGTCAGCCTAAGAATCCGGAAGCTTTAGGGACGGATTCCAGAGCTGGCTCCGAGGCTTCCGCCTCGGATTCCGGAAACTGGCAGAAACGGAACCACTCGCTGTCCCGGTTAAGAGCCCCCATAGTTACGAATGTCGGATATCGAGTCGTCTGGGAGCCATGAGCCATGAAAAGGACTCCAAGGATAACCCGTCCAAGAATTCATCGAGAGGCTGGCTCTCAAAACTGAGCAAATAAGTAATCTTATAAAATTAAAAGTTTCCCAAAAGGGAGTGGTCCGGACACCCCATTTCCTTGAAAACCCCCGTCCCCCTCGACAGTTGTTCGAAACAACGTTCAGCCCAAGGTAAAAATACCTCCCTACGCATATGGTTTTTTCAAGTATATATGTTCTTTTATTACACGCTAACAGGAGACACCACTCGTTCTACATCTATATTCTCTTTAGTCCAGCCCATCATCATTTGATCTCACAACCTGCATGACAGATTCCTTTAGGTTACAAAGAAAATGACTTTCACTCTAAAAGTATGTTGCAACATGCAGCTTTTCAAATTTGCTCCTAAATTCCACTTTATACATGATTTTTTTGCGTATAGCCTTTATGCTAATGTAATTTGATATATCGTACGTATACGCTATATCCTCTGCTTCAGTAATCTTATCGGTTTTAAAAGAAAATCATGCTTGCAATGGCTCCAAATGAACTGCATTATGTTACCTTTGGCGTACCATATTGTGTTTTTCTACGCGTGGAAATCTGCTCGTCTTATGTCCACCCCGGCCAACCATAGACGTGACAGCGAGCACGTATACGTGACAGGAAACCGGAAAAATTACCAGGTGTGCTAGATGAGTGAGAATAAATCTGAGACAAACAAGACTGCGTAGTGTACTCGTAACTTATTTTAAAAATAGATAGTTTGTACTAAATACTATCCGACAGTATTATTAGGATACTGTAGCTACCGGTACCCTATTACAATGGTTTGCTTGAAGTAGCCTGCGTCCACTACAATTTTCGGTATTTTCATTTTTATTTTTTTAACTTGTATAGACCTACATGGGAAGGGGGATGGGGTTACAAGCCAAAATTTTCCTCTCTCGAACAGAGGGTCCTCTTCAAGTTTTTCATAACCGTTTCCTCCATTCATTTCACTTTCCCAATATGAAGCTTCACTATGCAGTAACAAAACAATTCCGTACGTTTCATCGTTGCAACCAATATCATCTTACTTCGAGCGTTCGTGTTTGTAGAATTGCTATGTGTACGTATGGCAACTGGCCACCCTGGTCAAAGTAACGCTGACACAAGGGCGAGCCTTTCCGTCAAGGACGACGTATAGAAATCTGTCTTTTTGCCCTAGAGAAGTCAAGATAGCAGTTTATAAAGGCCTTCTCCGGCCAGTATTAGAGTATGCCAGCACCGTCTGGGCCCTCACCAGGTTAACCTGCGTGACAAACTGGAAGGTATACTAAGATTGTCGGCGAGATTTATTGCATCTGACTTCTCTAGAGCCTGGGTTTATGACTGGTCTTCTTAAGGAACTTAACCTGGCCCCGTTAGCGGACCGAAGAAGGCAAAGAAGATTGATGCTTTTTCCTAAAAGAGTTTTTGGTCAGGCTCTTATACCAGTTGGCTGCCTTCAGCACGCTACTCGTAGAAACCGATTGATGCACTATCTTCTTTTTTGCCATCGGTATGCTAGATCAAACTGTTGTAAATTTAGCTTTTTACCCCATACTGTGAAAGATTGGAATCGTCTCCCCTCCAATGTAATCAGGGCTGCCTCGATCCACAAGGACCCTTTAACTTTTATTGCTAAGTTTATGTAGCCTTTTTTAAGGTCTATAGACATGTAAATGTGATGCCTGCCCATTTGGTGTAAAAGGCATTAAAATGATAACAGTAGCCACAATTCCCATTAAAATCCATCAAATATTGATCATTTTACAAGACAATTACTGTTTTTCACCTACATCATGACTAAACATGAGCTATGTATGCAAATTTGTGACGTACAGAGAGGGACCTGTCAACTGGGTGTAATGTCCTTTGTTAGTTCAGCCTTCACTCCAAGGACAGCTGTAATTTTGGGATGCCCCGAGGAGTTAATTTTGGAAGTAGCCATTTAGTTCTTTGAAAATATCCACATTAAACACCAAACTAGAAACTAGCTTTTAAGTAATTAACAGATAATTTATAAAAGAATAACAAAAGAAATACAAACACTGTGCAAAACTCCACATCATACTTTTGCATAGCTAATGAACAATTCTCACGAATGGTCAAACTTTAAAGAGAAATATCTTGAGAACGGTAAAAGATATTCAAATAATTCCAAAAGGATTTTTGATCAGGGAATCTTAATCTAGCTTCCATGAGTAGAATAACTGAATTTATTACATGTCCACTAACGTTAAAGCCTCTCGACGAATGCGTGGTGAATGAATGTCCTTATAGATGTATCACCTTCACAAAGAAGTCACAATTGTCTATAAAACTGTAACTTGTTACAGCTACTAGTTACAATGTTATTACTGGAAGGGTATTGTGTATCTTACAAGAATGTCATTAAGTATAACGTACCGCATGGACAATTAACACAGTGTTTAATCAATGACTCTGCACACAAATCAAGATTTATAGTTGTAAGCGTGACTACAGGTCATTACTGTATGAACAAACATTCCCATCAAAGGCTTCACTTTTATTATAAATCAAGTGATTGCGCAAGCCTTGGCATGCCAGCTTGTGATCCTAAATCATGAGGAAAATTTAATGTTGGTGGGTTTGCGTGAACAATAAGAGATGAAAGATGAATAGATCAAATATAATATTACTACCAAAGAACCATCAGTTTGAAAAGTTTCTGTTACTTTTCCAAATAATATGTAATTTGAGGTCATTACAACTCTTTGAAAGTAAACAGATATTGAACCAAAATATAATGTCATTACAGCTACCTTAATACAAAATAGTAACTAGTTACTTGCTCGTTACACGCTTCTGGTACAGAAAACTCGTTACAGTTACGGCATTATTTGTATCTTGCTATTTTCCAAGCCTGAATAAACTGTTAACTTCTGAAACTTACAATGAAAATGTAAGTATTACTTAGGTTGTGGTAGAAGGTTCCTAATTGTTCCAGAGTTTCTGTCTCAAGTGTTTTTGTCTGAAAGCAATCATTGAAAGCATAAAACACTGACTCTAAAAGTGTATTAATTCATGTTACTTTAAATTCTTTTCGGGTATTGTCATAACTTTTCTTGTTCTTTAGTAACTTTTTGCATAGAACAAGCAGTAATAATCAACTCATAGTATAACTGTCTTTTCTTTCTGATTATCTAAAATATTTTGTTTTTTTTGTTGTTGTTGTGACTGATCCCTTTTGTCCATTGCATTTTGCAGTTAGGCTATATCATAAGTTAGAGGTGCTATTAACATGGATCGTGCTCTATATATCATGGACTTTTATTCCATGTATCCTTTGCTTTGCTTTAGATGCCAGAAAGAGGCTCATATCCCAGATTTTCCCATAAGTCATCCTTACTGGTTGGACTCAGCACTTGCCAGACATTCTCTCATGGAGAAAGATGGTGATGGATGGTATCAGAATTAATGAACAGATCATCAGAAGTACGGTAATCATGTTTTCAGATATTCAAGTAAAATTGCCAGTAAAATTAAACTTGTAAGTTTTTTCCGTGTGTCTTTTCCTCCACTCCCTGCCCTTCTACCTTGCCTGGTAGCAGCTGCCTTTTACTTCCTAACAATTGTTCGCTTCATAGAAGTATGAATTCGGGTTTTCAAGTGACTCTCATCCAAGTTGCGCTCCTTTGATATCCTACTTTTGAACTTTTTCTTACTCTTCCTTTTTTAGAGTAGTCATATCCAAATGTTTGACTTGCCACATAAAAAGGCATGTTGTAATTACTTTCCTCTCATACAAACATTTAGTCTCACAGAGTTTCTGTATGAATCAGGATATTTAAATGCCAACCTCACTTTTCTCTTGAAATTGCCCCTAGATGTCACAGGACATGAACAAACAGTAAACTATTCAACACAAACTTTGTAAAAAGTTAATCCTGTATCTAACAGTATATTGTATTCTTTTGTACGATATACACAGAAAGTGCATTTCCTCACAGGTAGTGCAGGGAAATGTGTATGGGAATTTTTGTCTTTAGAGCCCAAATTGAACATTTTCTTACCTCATCCCCAACCATAGTGGGACTGAGGTAGACAGTGTCTGCTCATGTACTCTAGATGGTTGAACAACGAACATTGGTAGCTATAGTTGTTTCATTGTGTCATACAACCAAAACGCAAAAGCTTATATGCAGAAGTAGTGGGTAGCTGACATTGTTAGTAAAGAAAGATATGCTCAAGCTTGATTATTGACAAAAATTTTACATGATTCACCCTGTGTGCTGTAAACACTAGTACTGATGAAAACTCTGCTAAAGCCTGACTTTTTACGGCAATCCTACATATCTCCTATTTGAGTTTTTTCCTAGTGTTGTCCTGTCTAAACTGGGTTCATTCGAGAGCCTGGGTGTGCGATACCCTTTTAGTGTGGAACATTTTCACTTCCTTCTTAATATGTAAAAATTTTGTGGTACTGTATAGCTTTATTCATATCTTTTTTCTTATGGCTCCTAGGTTTGTGTATCACCATTAAATCTTTCATTGACTAGTATTATTAAATTAATTTTTATTGAGAGTCTACTGTGCAAATATTGTACAGCTCAGAGCTGCCATGTGTGATTAAGACATTTAGCACCTCGCCTAAAACATTCTTTCTCAGCTGTGAAATTTCAAAATTTGCAAATATACATGCAGCAGGATTCCCACCTTAGTCACATGTATTTGAATTCAGTATGTCCAGTCCAACAAAGGCTAAGTTGGGAAAAGATTTTGGCCTCTATAAGTTAGTAAAGTTTTAAAGAGTGACACTCTTAGTGGGTATGCACTAAGTTTAATGGTACTAAAGTGCTTTAAATAAATTAGAAAGACTAAACTTGAGATTGCTGCTTTATGTGCTTTTGGTAATGGTACGGTACTTTTGGAGGGTGGGGAGGTACACGACACTTTAACCTGTAATTGGATATGGTATATGACAAAACGCATATATATATATATATAAGTCAATGACAAATAGTAAAGAGTGCTTAAAATTTTGAAAAAAAATCCTCAACGTTTGGGTACATACCCCTCATCTGGCGGCTAAATATAAGCTGATCAGTGAAACGCGATTCACATGAAACAAAAGTGCGTGTCTACACAACAGTGCCGACTTAGGTGCGTTGGTACCGGTCGCAAGAGTGTATAGCCTAAAACAACGCAAATGCGTAAAATTCATAAAAACTACGCAACTGCGTGAAATGAAGAAATTTGCGCAACTGTGTGAAATAACTACAAGCTTTCATGACGCGATCTAAAACAATTTAAGAAAGACGGTCGTGTTAAAAGTGTGCACGCGTGTGACACGAAAACTAAAAGCTTTAGGAATGGACTCGGCCAATCCTGTGATAAAATAGTTACAAAAGTTCAAGATTAACATTCAGTCCACTAGCGGCGAGGGTCCCAAGCTTCATTATTAACCGGCTTTCTGCAATTAAACGATCGCGGTCTGAGCCTCGGCATGACATGGCTTCAGTGACTGCCAAGTCCTGTATCGAGCAAACTGATGGGGGGGGGGGGGGATTGAAATGATTAGCTACTGGATAGCCAGGAAATTATCTCTTGAGAGGCCTTAGCAAAATCTGTGTCATCAGAGCAAATCCGTCTTGCTCGTTATAATTCGGAATAAGGGATGGAGGTGTTGCAAGACCTAAGGTGGTTAGATGAATAGAGCAGGTAGCTGTGGGAGTTAGTGGGACTAAAATAGACATTAGATTTGAGTTTTTTGTTACATATCGACAGCTCCATATCTAAAAAGATTACCAAAGTTTCGGAAATGCAATTGGTGAACTCCAAAAAGGGGGAAGAACTTCCAAAAAAGTTATTAAAGGTCTCCAGTTCACGACGAGATCCTGAAGCAACACCGACAATGTCATCGATGTATCTTTTGTAGAAGATGGCTGTACTAGCATTGAAGCTTGAGAAAAGCTGCTCCTCAAAGTGTCCCATGGTTATGCAGGCTACCGATGGTCCCATCTTCGTACCCATGGCTACTCCCTCCACCTGGTAGGAAAAGCGAGGTGTATATATATATATATATATAACTCAATCTGCAGACAGAACTGTTTCGATCTTATTAGATCTCATCAGTGCAGTTCAGAGTAGGTTTCAAGACTGAATGGCAAGACTGACACGAGCATAACTTGCGACAGTCCAGCCCTTTACGGTACACTGCCTATATATATATATATATATATCTATATATATATATATCAGGGAACAGATGATGGCAGGTGGTTGACAAGCTAAAAGGTATTGCCATAGATGATGGTAAAATATAGTCATAAAAAATCACTGACAGTGGCATAAAAAGGCATAAAAATGAAATGGAACTAGCATAAGATCATAATTCATATTTTCAAAAGTGGCTAGGAGGCCTGCTTAGCAGCTTGTAGTATAAAGCTACTCCTCGTGCAGACTCAAACTGAACCTATTTTATTACTTAAAGTCATGTTCTGGTAAACATACAATGCTGTAATGTTTAACCCGAGCACTCTTTCTGCACAGTCTGGAATTTGAGCTACTCTTCATCTTTGGAATTTTCAAAATTTGTTTTCAATCATAGAGCAGTCATTAACTGAGAATTTTGATACCCCCTTGCACACTATAAATATACTTTGGGTGATGAGTGTCTGTCTTTGGGACACTCAGGGCAGTCTGTTAAATTTACTAGCCCAGTTAGGCGAGGAATTTGCTTTTCATTTCGTATGTCACAAGTGGCACCCTCAGAAGAGTGCTGCTCTTTGGGCTACCCCTCCTTGCCCCTGTAGCTACACTATAGTGAAACCATACTGAAGAGGGTTGCAAAGATTTGTAACACTTATGTTGTGAGGGATCATTATAGAATGCATTGTGTTATGTAGGTATGGCAGACTGTGCTTCACATTCTGTTTTTAGACCATGCAAGTGCTCAGCAACATATTGTGTCGGGAAAGGTTGTAATAGAAAACAATTTGATATAAGTTCCCTTTCATGATTTGTAGAATCAGTTTAATGTGTCTAGATGTGTGTTTTTGATGTCTAGATTTCATTGAAAATGGAATAGCATAGTTTCATTATTGACACATAAATGCTCAGTGAATAGATGTTGTACTCATTTGAATTACCCACATCCTTATCCTCGCCTTTTACTTAGTGCACAAGGCCTACTGTAATAGCATAGCAGTAATGTGTGTTGGTCTTCAAAGTTGGTAGAAAGATTTTATTGACTGACAGTATTGCAAGTTCATATGGATCGTATCAAAATGACTGAAGCCTCCGTGACTAGAAGTTAAACACCCGTTTCAAGAAATGTTGTAAATGGTTGATATTGAAAAGCCATGTCTGAGCATTTTAAAGCGCCTATCATTAAAAGGATTCGAAAACGTCTTTGATTGCTCATGAATGGTTCAGGTTCATTGTAAGGTCTTATTTTGGTAATACGTTTGCTTTCCTGTTATCATGAATGGCAAATGCACGGTTTACATGTAATGTGATGAATAAGGAAACTTAGGAGTCATTACAGACATAAAGCGCTGCTCATATAATTAGTGGACTTATGAGAAGCTGCTATAATTGTTGATTAGATGATTGTATGAGTAAATTTGTAGTGTGCTGCATTCCTTAGTTTTCAGTATTTCACTTTACTATGTTCGTCTTGTTCGACCATTGTTTGGATGTTTTCAGATAATCATATTAATCTCATGGCATTTAAACAGGAAAAGGTGTTGTGTAATGTTGCCCTAAACATACAAAGCTTTTACTAAAATGCTGGACTTTTTTATTTCAAGTAGATAGATGTGCTCTATATTTTATCCTTCCTCACGGGCATTATCCCTTTTAAGCTATCTTTTCTCATCATGGCAATACAGAGCAAGCTGCAACTTGGCTAAGGGTAGTGTAGAAAAAGATCAGTGGGAAAATAACCACATTTGTTAACTCAGGTGGAAATGTCCAAATCTGTACTAAAAATGTGTATACCTCTGACCTCCTTTCAGATTAACTGACTGCCTCTCAGTGGTTTGTTTCATATGCAGTCCTGCATGTAAAAGTGGAATAAACTCCCTGGTTTCTTCCTTTTAAGGCTTCATGCTAAATTTAAAGTCCTTCTTTCTCTATCCTGTTGTATAAATTTTTTGTTTGTTCATGAACATTAACAGAATTTACCTTTTAGAAGTTCCTGCCAATGTATGATTATTTTAATGAAGGGCTTCTTTAGTACAGTCTGAATTTATGGTGCTAGAGGAGTAACCTTGTTACTATAAAATAGTAATCATTTCAGTTTTTGATTTGAGTATGAGGCCCTTTCACACTTTAGAAGTGAAAATGAATGTTTTTATTTTTCTGTAGTAATGCAAACAATTAAGCTTCAAGAAAAGTGAGGTGTGAATTAGTTTGTATTAGGGTAGTAAGACCAATGCCAGGTAACATCTTATAATGCTGTTGTATAAAGCCAGAGTGGATGGTTTGAACAAGTCAAGTCTCAGTTATCTGTGGAGATGTTATTAAAATAAAAAGTTTACTAGACATCAGGCAACAATTATTTGAAACTTTCGATCACTTCAGTAATTCTTTTACTGAGATCAGTTACATGAGGATCTTAGAAATGAGTGATAAGTATTAAGGCATGTATGTGGCATGTTGTGATTTGTTACCGTGATGGAAAGTTATTTCAAAATTCAGAGTCCCTCATATGAGAATTGAAAAGACAAACTACTGTCTAAGCAGCATTACAGGATAAGTGTGGAATACAAGTGAATTCCTGTGGTATCAGTCTTTAGTTGTGTACACCATGGTTGTCCCTGAACCAGATTAAATGTGGAAATTCTGATTTATCCCTTAATAGCTGCTATCCTTCCAAGGATGGCTCGTCTAAGATGAATGTTGTGCATAATTATATAATTGATGATATTCACTTATGGGCAGAGAATCGCAAATTCTGCTAAATAACAAATCTGGGTTAAAGTGAACGAATTCAAACGCAAGTAAACAAAAAAGGTCGATTACATCATAAATTCTACAATTATGTGTCAATCGAAGTCATAAATGAAAGTTTTAATGCTTTCATTATGTTATTTTATCAGTACATTTTGAACACTAGTCCTAAAAATTAAAATCATCAAACAGAATTAATATTAACACTGGCTTGAATTGGGTGACTAACTTTGCTGTCCATCCCCCATCCATACACGCCATTTGCATTGTTTTATTAGTTACTGTTGCTCAGTATTGTGAATGTGTCAAGTTCATTCATTACTTTTCATTCACAATATCTCATATAACCTCTTTGAACAACATAGAGTAGATGTAACAAGTGGAACTGAAATTGTCATTGATTTGGCCATCAGTTTTCATGGAATAAACTGTTTTCAAGTATAATTAAACAGTATGTACTTCCTTTTTGGTTTTACTAAAACTTGTGTTTCATCAAAAAAAAAATATTGTTGAATTCTACTGCAGCATGCAATGACCCCTTAATCTCATAGTAAACTCTGAAAGAGGCGACGAGAAAGAAGTTTGAATCTGTCCTCTGCTGTTTAATTTGTGCTTTTGATCTCCTTGCCTGTCTCTGTCTTGCTGTGTGAATTTTCTGTGCTACAGTAGATGACACCCCAGAAAGACATATTGCAATGTTGCTACAGAATTATTATAGAAGATGACTTCATATAAATGCAGGATGAAGTAAAACACAGTAAGTTAAAGGTCTGACTTAGTATGTTATGACAGACCACACCACATCCCTAGACGTCTTAACTATGAACAATAAGGTAAAGAAAGTGTGACTTAGTGTGTTACGACAGACCACACCACACTCCTAGATGGCTTCACTATGCTCAAAAAGTTAAAGAAGTTCTTATTTTAGCTGTATGTTATGACAGACCACATCAAACCCCTAGATGGTTTCACTATACACAATAAGTTAAAGAAGGCCTGAATTTGTGTGTTAGAGTAAAAGCCCTATTGTTTTTGCTGGAGGTCAAAGGTCATTTGAGGTCAGCAGAGGTAAAAAACCAAAACCTTGAAAATAGTATCTCATGATAGCAATCACGGACACTTTTCATATTTGGTATATAGATTTGTTATAATGAAAGGAAGACCCCTAATTTCTATGGTGGTAGTCAGAGGACATCTGAGGTCACTGAAGGATTAAGTGCGAAATCTTGTAAATAGCTTGTAAACACGATATCTCAAAATAGCAACAACGGACTTTTGTCATATTTGGTATAGCTTTGTAATATTGAGAGGAAGACACCCATTGTTATAGTCAAGGAGCATAAAAGGGATGAACCTGAGTGCGATGAAGCACCCCTTTTGGCAAGCAATCACTAAGCCTTTAGGCTTTCTGGTAATTTTAAAGCAATCAATTATATATAAACTACCACCTAATTTTGATTATTTGAATAACCATCATAAATTTCGGAGAAAATCTTGGTATGTCATCAATGTTCGGTTAGGGGGTGGCTGCACTGCCCTTCTGCCTTCCCTAGATTTGTTATCCCGATAGCATACTAAATACAATTAACACAAGCGTTTGCACTATGAGCGTATGCAACGACAATACTGCTATATTGTTCCTTCGTACTGAGTCTTAAGTAGGTTTAGCACTCTATCTTAAATTGACCCTCCTTAGCAACCATCGTGTTACAAAATGGTTTCCCTTTCGAATGTTTACAGCATATCCACCTACTGGCAATGAGTTGTTAGTTGCTACTGCAATCTGACTGCGACACGACGCAACTGGCATCGACTGCCTACCCTTCTCCACGACTAGCGGTCAAGCTGAGTCGTATCACATTAAAAAGGCTTCAATGTCACAATGAGGGATGTGCTGTCTTTGCACCACGGTTCTTTCATTTTCCGTTTCAATATTTCCGACAAACAGAAAAGTTTCCCAATACAGTTAAATAGTTCTAAAGCAGTGCTTATCATTCGACGGTTATATGCTCTAAGAGAACATTGTAATCATAGAATTTTTCGACAATTTAGTCGTCAGAAATAAAGACTGTGTCCTATAAAAAAGGGTTGTGCAAGAAAATGATGATTTTTCCGGACAGACAACATAATGCTTGCGATAGACAACGCACTGAAATTTTCTGGGGGAGGGGATAAGGGGTGTAGCACTTCCCACACCCGGTAGTGACGCCCCTGTTTTCCTCCCGGTATTACCAGCGCCAACTTATTGCAACTGTGACTACTTAACCTACCTTGTACTTATACTTATCTACTAAATCGCAGATCATCTTACTGTTGCCGTTCCTCTGCTTATGTCTAGGTATGCTTAACCCCTTGTTATGTACAAATACGCGATTCCTTGAGAGCAACATTGCAAAAGAAAAAAGACAAATAAATTTTATTTGTAATTTTTTCAAAATAAATTTACTTGAAATCTCAGACATCATGTATTTACAAACAACACCAAAGGAGCCTCCCATAGTACCAACATGGCAAATGGAAACGCTCTTGCCGTCGTAGCTTCAACATTCTATGGAAGTGTTGAATGGAGAGATACTTTAATTCAAATCGAAATGAGCATGATCAATTGCGTACCTTACACAAAGTTTAACACTTCAAACTTTCCGTTTTTGTACTAGACAACCAAGTTTCCTATCTCGACAAGGCCAAGGTAACATCACATGGTAGCCTGCCATGACACAACAGCTGAACAGGGTGTAACTTCCTATCTTAAGCTCTAGATGTATTTAATACACAGACTAACCGTTGTCACTAATAACCGGTATTACTTGTATGGGGTATTTTGATTTTCAATATTGGAGCAGATAGACGCCACTCTAAGGCTAGTGTCAGATCCCTGAACAGTCAGTTAACCGATCCGATGCCAATATTTCAGAAATGAGTGTAACAGGTACACAATTTTCTAGGTTATTGAGTACAATTTTCCAAAAGACTGGGATTTTTGATATTATGGGGTAAAACAAATTTGGCAAATTAAGCCCGAATGTGGAAAATTATGTGACCTTTGTATGAGGTACAGGCCTTGACATGTAGGTTTGGAAGTCCATCCATTAAGGTAAAGTTTACCGATACCAATATGGAATGAATATAAGTAACTATAACGATGATCATTCCAGCACTATCATACAACCTCTCAGTGACTAAGGTATGTATCCAATTCCATTACCATTGCACACAATGGCTAACACAGGTAACACCCATAGTGAGTACCGTTGGCCCTTGACAACACCTGTACTGAAACTTCAAACATTTCTTTTGCGTAGCTGTAACATACAGAACATATGAGAAAGTTATAGCCTTCTGTGACTTCATCAATGGCAAATCCTCAAACCAGTGACACTTAGAATGAGAACCGAACCCCAGCCACTGTCTCGAAGTGTGCTGTTTATTTGCGTGGTCTATCAGTCCCCCTTTCAGCCACTTGGTCAGAGTGGCCCTTTATTACAGAAATAAGTATAAGCAAACAAAATACATAATTTCATTAAGATATAAACACTACCACCGTAATCAACTAAGCCTACATCACTTTTTCTAGCCCCAACGAATTTGTTCTTGTATTCGTAACATTAGATTGTGCCAGCACTCGTGCTACTCACAATACTCACAATACAGTCTAATTCTGATGATACTCTCTAGTATCAGGGAGGTCCTAACACATAATTCAGGCCTTGAAGGGCAGTTGTTTTACGACGCTAAGCGACCACAAATGTCGGAGAAGCCTATGTGGCTTATAAATTACAACTTCACACCGGGTGGCTAACCAACACAACAATTTAGATCAAATAAGGTCTCTTTTGAATTTGAAAGGCCAGTTCAGGTGGGAAAACCGTAGACTGCTCTTGGATGAAGAACCCACCTTTGACCCGGACAGGTATCGAACCCCGAACCGCTCGGTTGCCAAGCTTCATCGCTTCAAATGCCACCGCCTTTATCCACTCGGCAACATTCCTGCTAGTATACTCTTTAAAACGTCTGGTCAAATATTTGATCAGGTTCTGTTTCGGGTCCCAGCTGATCAGAGCTGTTTAAGAGTGTAGGCTTAGTCACATAATTCTGTAGTTGGTGAGTCACTATTTCAAGAGAGTGCCTCCCTCAACCGGCGGCAGCATTAAGAAATGGACCGACCGTTAGTCCAAAGCAGGCCCTATTAAAGAGAAGTCTTGAACAGCGATTAAATGGAGTGTTTAGTGGATGTTAATTGCCCTTTTCAGAAAATCAAATGCTTTGTTCTAGCCCTCATTATTTTGTACTAACCCAGAGCTTCTGGGGCTTCTTCACTTGACCCCCCCCCCAACAGGGCGTTGCACATGAACACCACTAGGGTACCTAAGGTTACAACTGGACCCCACACTGACTCGGAGGAGACTCTCCACGCCCTTTAAGCGCCACTTGATCATTTGCAGGGTTTTGCCCTACCCCAAAAACAAATAAAGTTTTGAACCCTTCTTACTTTGGAAAATCCAGCAAGCTTTGGTGATTGTTTGGTTTACAAACCCTTCTACTGATACTTCCTTAAAAGTTGATTTGGTTTCAAATTCCTTTCTATTTGAAAACCAGCAGAGTTAACATTGACAAACACAACTCCCTGAAACGACAAATACATGAATGCCAATATGATGCTCATTGCTTTAAGTCTATTTTTCGAACGATGTTCCACTTTGTTCTTTTTATCTGACGATGTGTTCATCCTTTAGTTTTCTTACCTCTTCTTTTACTTCGACCGCATAAGCAGTACTGTTTTATCGGTATCAATAGGTACCACACATTGTTCATCAATATACTTCTAGTTATGGACTAATTACAAGTAACGTTATGTTCATGCCACATTCTGTTGAAGCATGGAGCTATCACAGTTGGAGGTTTTGAGTGGAGAGTTTTCATTCGCTGTTCTCGCTATACCCATTGACGTGCATTAGTCCGTACACGGTATATACTGCATTTGTACCACTGCCTAGCATCAATTAATTGGTCAGTTTGTGTATGTATGTACAAATGTACTTTGCGTACATTGCATTAACGTTATGTCAGTGAAATAGGTCTAAAATATAATTTCTGCATGTCATTTGTTTTAAAACAAAATAATTGGTATGAGGACTTGTTTGGTAATTTAGACACGGGGTTGTGTCCTTAGTTACCAAACCCACAGAAGGATTCATAGTCACAAATGCAGTAGGTAGTTAGTTGTATCCAAAAGTCTGAGCATTATAGTTACAGTTTTACCCATTTTGGTTCAATCACGTGACTCATTTCAACACTGTGTTGTCACTACCTTTTTCCCAGACGGTCGGTGGGAAACAACACACAAATATCTTGATCAGTAAGGTAGATCAGTCATAAAAGATTCCAATTATTTTCCTCTTCATAAAGTAGTTAAGTAAAACACTCAATCGTCTGACATGGAGATCAATAGATCAATGTATCAACTGTTTGCTTCTAAAATCGAATAATCTAAGGAATGGTCAATCAATACCTAATTTACTTTTCAACATATCGAACTCTCTCTTTACGAACTCATACAGTTCGTACTCTTTTGTCATGCTCGATCGGAGTTGATTCCTTACCTTATCAGATGGCCCAGTTTTATTCTTTGTCTTCATTTCGACAAAGTGACTAAGTTTAACAAATTGTTCATAAAATGAGGAAGCTCCCTCAAAAAAGTCTGGTAACAGTCGTTGTAATACTTTCAAGAACCCTGTGTAGTCATCCATTACTCCTACGACAAGGTATTTATTCCTAATGTTCTTCATCGACGTAGTCAAGCAAACGTCGTGTGATGGATACGTCTTTCCGGGTGCAATCCCACAGAAATGCTGTATTGTCACATGGAACAATGTGTTGCTAATGCAGTCACCTTTCTTCCTAACACACTCATCAAAAGTGTCTTTACTTAGATTCAATTGATCCATTTTTGCCCGAAAAGGTAAATTTTCCGTGGAATCCCCGTAGCGTTTAAAGTAATACAGTGAAACAAGTCGGTCGATGGGATCTCGTACAATACTTATGTATACCACCTTACGATCTGTTCCGTTTAACTCAATGAATGGTAGATGTGAATAAACAAACTGTGCGGTAGTTACTACGTTTAATAGTCTTTCGATTTTTTCCAGTTGGGTTTCGTTCGTCAGTGCCATAGTATTCTCGACATGGACGCCTTGTTTCGCGGCTACATTATTTGCAACGGAATACAATGTTCGACTACCACTTTTTGGAAGAACGTTAAAAAGCACAAAGCGTTTTGGTGATGGATATGAATTTTGCAATTCTGAGCAACTGCTATTTTTGGTATCTTGGCCTTGATGTGGCGATCTGTCCAGTTCATTGACCCGATCGAGAGTAGTTTTCTTGGATATGTCACGTGAGTTAAACGGTGAGTATGAAATATCCAATGATCCGTGAGTCCAGAATTCAAAGATTCCCCAAAGAGCAAATATCATTCCAGCGGCCACAGTATATTTAAGCACTGGTAATATACCCTTCGGAAAGACGGCCATTGGGTAAAACGTTTTTCCTCTCACTCCTCTCCCCGTTAAATAAAACTCCTTTCAGAGGTTGACGCAGGTTTCGTTGAGGAAACACGGAATCTGGTTCAGACACAATGATTTGTCTTCGAATTACTACTAGATTACACGTCTCATGTGTATCCGTTCGTATATGATGACTCATGTGACGTTCCGGGCTGCATATAGAAAACAAATATAATGGTTAGTAAACATTCAAGAGTTGGGCTTTAAAGGGGGGAGCACACATTGGAGACAAATGAAAGGATAAGAGTTTGACTGTTTACCAATCGGAAGAAATCGGAAGAAAGAAGTCAAACAAACGCTTACTTGGCAACCGTTTTACATCAGTGTATTGTAACTGCCCTGTCACACCAGGGAATCTTGCGGGAACTCAGTCTAATAACAGTCAACGAAAAGTTATCATTAGATCTTACACGGTACTGTTTAGGCTACAAGTTTATTGTCTTAGTTCACTGTGTAGTTAACAGTAATGTCAAAGTAAGATTCATGTCTGAAGTATGAGACGGGAGTTGGGTTCAAAATAAGTGTGTGGAATTTGAAGATACGGGAAAGACGTTATGACACTCTCATATATGAATATATCCACTTTTCCATAAATCTTATGCATATGACATGACAGAACAGAAGAGGCATACCCGATGGAGGCTAGGCGAATCATTTCATTTACACTACAATCAGACGATGCAGACAGCTGATTTGTGTACACCGTAAGTAGACTACACGCGCGTGCGCAGTCCACGTCGTCGTTAAAATGATTCATTGTTGACACTGCAAAATGTCGTCACGTTAGGTCAGTACAAAAAGTTTCCTTTATTTATGCACATTCGTTGTTTGCAAATTGACCTTTCACAAGAAACATACAAACAACAACCCTCAAAGCTCTGGAAACGCGATGACCAACTTATCTAATGTGAAAGCGTTGTAAACGCAGAAAATAACCACAATAACGTTCAAACCCCATTACCTGTTCACACTTTTGTTATATGGTATTCATTTCAAACCCACAAGCATAAACAAAACCAGAAAGCCCAAAGGCTTAGTGATTCTTTGCCATAGAAAATATTTGAGATTTTCTCGGGAATTCTTGGGAAATTTTGATTTTTGACCTCTTATGACCCCAGATGACTTTTGACCTCTCCAAAACAAAACAGTTCTTCCTCCAACCATGGCACATCCATGTACCAAGTGTGAAATCTATCCAAGCTTTCTACATTGAGAAATCGTGTTAAGTGGGCTCTCAGACTTAGACCGCTGGTGACCCCAGATGATCTTTGACCTCCACCAAAGACAACATGTTTCTTCTTCTTACCATAAGGCATGCACATAGTAAGTATGGAATCTATCCAAACTTCCTACCTTGAGATATCTTGTTAAAAATGTTTTCACTGTTTGACTCCCCACGACCCCAGATGAGCTTTGACCTCCACCAGAACAAAAGGGTTCTTCCTCTCAACATGACGAATCTATATACCAAATATGAAGAGTGTCAGTCACTCCTATCTCAAGATGTCATGTTTACAAGCCATTTGCAAGGTTTTCGCAGTTTAATCTCCCGTGACCACAAATGACCTTTGACTTCCACCAAAATCAATAGGGTTCTCACTCTCAAATTTATATACCAATTATGAAAAGTGTCAATCATTGCTACCTTGAGATATCGTGTTTAGGAGATTTTTGGCTTTTGACCTCTGGTGACCTCAAATGACCTTTGACCTCAAATGACCTTTGACCTCCGCCCAAAAATAAGGTTTTTTCTTTTTACATTTCAAATCTATATACCAAATATAAAAAGTGTCGGTCAACCTTATCTTGAGATATCATGTTTACAAGGTTTTCGGCTTTTAACCTCTGGTGACCTCACATAATTTTAAACTCCACCAAAAACAATATAGTCCTTCCTCTCAAATTAACAACGTTATGTACCAAATATGAAAAGTGTCGGTCATTCCTAACCTGAGATATCGTATTTACAAGCCATTTACAAGGTGACCTCAAATGACCTTTGACCTACACCAAAAACAATACGGTTTTCTCTCAACATGACAAATGTATGTACCAAATATAAAATCGTCAGTCATTGCTGTCTTGGGATATTGTATTTACAAGGTTTTCGGCTTTTAACCTCTGGTGACCTCAAACGACCTGTGAGCTCCACCAAAAAATACGGTTCTTTTTCTCAACGTGACAAATCTATTTACCAAATATAAAAAGTGTCGGTCATCCTTATCTTGAGATATCATATGTTTACAAGGTTTTCGGCTTTGACCTTTTGTGACCTCAAATAACGTGTGAACTCCACCAAAAACAATAGGGTCTTTTCTCTCAAATTTACAAATCTATATGCCAAATACGAAAAGTGTCGATTAATCCCACCTTGAGATATCGTGTTTACAAGCTATTTTCAAGGTTTATCGCAGTTTAACCTCCAGTGACCTTAAATGACCTCCGTTAATAACAGTTTGTTTCTTTTTCTCAACATGACAAATCTATATACCAAAAATGAAAAACGTCAGTCCTTGCTATCTTGAGACATCGTGTTTACAAGGTTTTCGACTTTTGAACTCTGGTGACCTCTAATGACCTTTGACCGCAACCAAAAGCAATTGGGTTCTTTCTGCTAACATGACAAATCTATATACCCAATATGAAGAGTGTCAGTAATTTCTTTCTCAAGTTATCATATTTACAAGCCATTTGCAAGTTTTTCGTAGTTTAATGTCCCCTGACCTAAAATTACCTTTGACCTCCACCAAAAACAGTAGGGTTCTCTCTCAACATGACAAATCTGTTTACCAAATATGAAGGGTGGCATTCATTGCTATCTTGTGATATTGTATTTACAAGGGTTTCAGCTTTTAACCTCTGGTGAACCCAAACGACCTTTAGGGTTCTTACACTTAACATGACAAATCTTTATACCAAATGTTAAAAAGTGTCGGTTTTTCTTATCCTGATATGTCCCGTTTACAAAGTTTTTTTACCTCTGGTGTCCACAAATGAGCTCTGACCTCCACCAAAAGCAATAGGGTTCTTTCTCTCAACACGGCATCGACATTACAGATATGAAAAGTATCGGTCATTCCTACCTTGAGATATCGTGTTTACAAGCCATTTACAAGGTTTATCGCTGTTGAACCTCCAGTGACCTCAAATGATCTTTGACTTCCACTAATAACAATATGGTTCTTCCTTGAGATATGGTGTTTACAAGCCATTTACAAGGTTTATCGCAGTTTAATCTCCGGTGACCTCAAATGACCTTTGACTTCCACTAATAACAATATGGTTTTTCTCTCAACATGACAAATCTATATGACAAATATGAAAAGTGTCGGCCATTCTTATTTTGAGATATCGTGTTTATAAGGTTTTCGGCCTTTGAGGCTCTGGTGACCTAAAATGACCTTTTGACTTCAACCAAAAGCACCTGGATTCTTTCTCTCAACACGACAAATCTATATATCAAATACATCGCCCTCGAGCCCGCAGACGTGCTCAAGTGTCAAATATCTGTGCTATTATTTCATGTCCAACTACTGCAAACTGTTCTAAGGTGTTGCTTCACTTCAAATGCAAGTGGGGGTGTGTATTCACCTGTCATGTTTCCTTCAACTATATCTGCCACTGAGATGTGAGGATCCTTGGAAAGATTAACCGGACATTAAGAATGTGAGTCTTCCTTATCCTATCATATATACACTGTACAGCCTATCCTGTAGCTTACATACGGAAATGTGACGTAATGTGTCATTTAGCCTGTCTGTAGTATTGGCCCTACAACTGAGCCAGTAGCCTATCGTACTTGTCTGCGTGCATCCAGTGATAAAGTGAATAATCTGTAAACTTAACCATGGAAACAAGATCACAGAAACAAAACCCTCAGTCTATAGCAGAGATTGTCACAAAAGATCTTCTATCTTAGGAGGCCTTCAAAACAACCATTGAACAGAGTGTTTTCAAAGCGTTACGGGTAAAGCTTAATGCAGTCCATGACTTCTTAGACAAACTAGAGTCCAGGTGATTTGATCTGGAGCAGAAATTAGATAATTCAACTCAACTGAATCAGGAGCTCAATGAAAGAATAAAGAAATTGGAGGAAAATCAGATAAAGCTTGAGCAAGCAAATAATGATTTGGAGCAGTATTCTAGAAGGAACAATGTCCGAGTACTCGGTATCAAAGAAAGTGAAAATGAAGAGGTAACAAAGGAAATCTAAACTCTGTGCAAAGATAAACTCGGAATAGATCTGGAGAATAGTGCAAATGATCGCTGCCATCGTGTTGGAAAGATAGCCCTGGAACCAGTAGGCATCGACCAATCCTGGTAAAATTTACCTCGTATCAGCACAAAAGAAAGGTTGTTTAGGTTAGACGTAAGTTAAAAAACTCTGGCATTGTAATTAAGGATGACCTCACACAAGCTAACAATCACCTACAAACATGAAAAGGTGAAAAATTGCTGGACAGCAGATGGTCGTATCGTTGCTCTTGTACGCACAGCCGATGGACGAGAAGTGAAGAAGAACATAAGCACAGTGAGCGACTTACTGAAACTGTAATGCAGATGTTGTTCAGAACTTATGATTATAGATGCAATGACATAAAGACTCACTTGCTCACGATCAAAATGTTTTGTATTTACCCACGTCGTACTTTCGTTAGTTGTTGCCCATGTTATTTTTATGTACCTGTTAGAGTACAAGTTTGATGCTATTGCTACTAGCGAAACCTGGTTAAGCGACAATAGTAAATCTGCTCTATTTCAGTTAGATGGTTATGATGTACATTTTGTAAACCGCAAGGGTAGAAGAGGGGGGAGGAGTCGCAATTTCCATCAAGCAAAGTATAAGCCATAATGTTGCAGAAAGTATGTGTGCCAATGTTGACGATACCTTGGAATGTATTACTGTATGTATTATTATATAGACGCCCGGGTTCATCAGTTGATGTATTGATTGAATAAATAGATAGAAGTTATGTACAAAGGCAGAGTGATGTTTACTTATGTGATGATTTCAATATCAATCTTCTCGAGTATGAAAATCATTCTGGCATAAAACAATTTGTTGAATACATGTTTAGTCTTGGGATTTTTCCATTAATTGACAGACCAACACGTGTGACTTATCATTCGGCCTCTTTGATCGACAATGTTTTTACAAATGTTTTGAATACAAATTTCACTAATAGTGGTATTTCACTTAAGTTAACTATATAAGTAACCATTTACCTGTTTTTATGGTAACAGGAGACTTTGAAGCAAGAAAAAGGAAAAACAGCTTTAAGCTTGTTAGGAAAAAAGTGACATGTGTGTCTCAAGCTTTAAACTTCAACTTGGTCAAGTTAATTGGGATCCAGTTTATTCTGCAACCGATGTTGATATGGCCCATAATTATTTCATATCCACCATTAGTAATCTTTATAATGAGTGTTGTCCAATTATTAAATTGTGTGTAAAAGATAACAAGTATGATAAGCCACTGATGACAACTGGATTAAGAAATGCTTAGGCAGTGTAAAGGAGATTACTACAAAGAACTTTTGCATGTTCGTAAAGGTAACATGGACTGTACTTAATCGTGTAATTAATAAAAAAAAAATATACACTACAAAGTGACCTTCCTAATGTATTTGTAGATAATGGAAAAGAAATTCAAGGCTCTGGCATAGCTGATGGATTCAACAATTTCTTTGTGAATGTTGGACCAAGCTTGGCCTTTACAATTCCAGATCAGACTGGATCAGTGTACGATTACCTGGATCATAACAACCCTTACTCTATGTTTTTAACTGATACTTCTGAAACTGAAATCCTTGAAATTGCTAATAATTGCAAGAACAAAACTTCAACTGATTCCAATGATTTCAGTATGTTCCTATTAAAAGAAAGAATTATGTGATCAAGCCTTTAACACACATATGTAATTTATCATTTTCGACTGGTGTATTTTCAAACAATATGAAAGTAGCCAAGGTAATACCTATCTTTAAGGACGGAGATATACATTCTTTTAGTAACTATAGACCAATATCATTGTTACCTCAGTTTTCAATGGTGCTAGAAAAGCTATTTGATAAGCGAGTGGACACCTTTATTGGTAAATATAACTTACTTAATGACTCTCAATATGGTTTTCGATCTGGTAGGTCTACCTCTATGGTATTGCTACAACTTAATGAAGAGCTCACTTCTGCCTTGGATTCAAAACTATCAACTGTAGGGGTATTTACTGACTTAAGGAAAGCAATGATACAATTGACCACCGTTTATTATTAAAAAAGTTAGAGTACTATGGATTCAGAGGAATTGTTCATAAGTGGCCAACGAGTCAACAAATTTGAATGTTCAGGTTCACTTAAATGGTAGATGCATCGACAAGGTGACACATACCAAATTTTTAGGTGTCCTCAAAGATGATAAATTTAATTGGAAACCGCATATTAGTCATTTGACAAAGAAATTATCAAAACGCAATGCTGTTTTATACAGAGCAAATAAGGTATTAGATAAACAGGCACTCTTGATATTATATTATGGACTTTTCCATCCGTGTTTAAGCTATTGTATTGAAGTATTGGGAAACACGTACAATCCAATCTTAATGAATTATTCGTAATGCAAAAGAGGGCAATTCGGATCTTGGCTAATGTTAATTATTTAAAACATACTTCACCTCTCTTTCATAATCTGCATATACTCCCATTAGAACAATTAATTAAACTCAACACTGGAATTTAAATGTACAGAGCATACCAATTTATTTTACCGCCTCACATTGTATTCATACCAGACACAAAAGTAATTTTCATCAAAGATTTGCCAGAACTAAGAAAAAGCAATTTTGTATGTCAGTTTCAGGGGTTTAGCTATGGAATGCCTTTTCTCAACATCTAACAGGCTGCAAAAGTGTTAAGAAATTTAAAAAGATACTAAAAGAAGAACTGTTAACATCCTATCCATTCAGTAGATAAAAGGCTCACCTACCCTAGTGCAACTTATAAATTGTTCCCAACCATTTCTGTTACCGTGTTGTTATTGTGTTGTAAATTGTGTGTTGTAATTGATTGTTTGTACGTATTATCTTCTTTAAGTTAGGGGAAAATTTTTCAATAACTTTTTATACTTCTTTTTTCTCCTTTTCCATGCATTGATGTTTATCAACTATTCTTGTCATTATACACCGTTTATCTGTTTATTGCTGGAATAAATTAAATTGAATTGAAAAAAAAGAGTGGCAGTCATTTCTATCTCAAGATATCACGTTTACAAGCCATTTGCAAGGTTTTCACAGTTTAATCTCCCGTGACCTCAAATTACCTTTGACCTCCACAAAAAACAGTAGGGTTCTCCCTCAACATGACAAATCTGTATACCAAATATGAAAAGCGTCAGTCATTGCTATTGTGAGATATCGTATTTACAAGGTTTTCGGCTTTTAACCTCTGATGACCCCAAACGACGTTTGACCTCCACCAAAAACAACACGGTTCTTCCTCTTAACATGACAAATCTAAATACTTGATATGAAAAGTGGCGGTCATTGCTATCTTGAGATATCGTGTTTACAAGCTAGGCGTCACATACACATATACACGCCTACACACATACACATATACGCACCCTCACTGCCTTGGGAGGTCCTGTACAGAAGATCCGGTAAGGAATTCACGGGATTTTCTCATCAGCGGAGCTCCCAGCGACCAGACACAGCTAAGGCACACACATGCCCATAGCATCCAGACACAGCTTAAGCTCACGCGACATCACCCTCGCATAGATTCCTTGCCTGCCTTCGGCAAGGAATCAAAAATGAAGGGGAGATTAAATATCGCTTGCATACTTGTGTTATTAAAATTACTGAGGTGAACAGGTTTGCAAGACATATACCTGAGTGATGAACACCGTCAGGCAAGTCTGCCTTGACGGTTGAATAAATAAGCTAACACAACAGTGTTGTCTTTAGATTTTTCTACTTCACATCACCGTCATATCATCGTGACCAGTTTTGCGTATCATTTTCTCTTTGGTTGATTCCCTGCCGCAGGCAGGCAAGGTATTTACGGATGGTAATGTCGTGTGTGTGTATGGGGGCGTCTAAACTGTGTCTAGAGGTGTGTATGTTACCCTTAGCTTGTAAACACGATATCTCAAGAGAGCAATGTCCGGCACTTTTGTCATATTTGGAGTTTGGTATATACATTTGTCGTGTTAAGAAAAAATCCTATTGTTTTGATGGAGGTCAAAGGTCGTTTGAGGTCACCAAAGGTCAAAAGCCGAAAACCTTGTAAACACGATGTTTCAAGATAGCAATGACCGACAGTTTTCATATTTGGTATATAGATTTGTCATGTTGAGAGGGAGAACACTGTTGAAGTCAAAGGTCATTTGAAGTCACAATTGGTTAAAAACCGAAAACCTTGTAAACACGATACTTCAAAAAAGTAATGACTGATACTTTTCATATTTGGTTTGTAGATATTCATGTTAGGATTTTTTTGGTAGAGGTCAAAGTTCATTTGAGGTCGCCAGAGTTCAAAAACCGAAAACCTTGTAAACAAGATATCTAAAGATAACAATTACCGAAATTTTCTATATTTGGTATATAGATTTGGTGATGTAGAGAGGGAAAAGCCATTGTTTTTGGTGGATAGCAAAGTCATCAGAGTTCCCCGAAGGTTTCATTGCGAAAACGATGTAAATGGCTGGTACGTTTACACAATATCTCAAAATAGCAATGACAGACACTTTTCATATTTGGTATATATATTTTTCATGTTGAGAGGAAGAATCCTATTGTTTTGTTGGAGGTCAAAGTTCATCTGGGGCCACTTGGGTCAAACTCTGAAAACCTTATTAACACGATATCTCATCGTAGGAAGCTTGGATAGATCATATTTAGTATGTGGATATGCTAGGGTGAGAAAAAGAACCTTATTTTTTGTGGTGGTAGTGAAAGGTCATCTGGGGTCATCGGGGTCAAACTCTGAAAACTTTGTTAACACAGTATCTCATGATGGGAAGCTTGAATAGATTTTATATGTGGTATGTGGATGTGTAATGGTGAAGAGATGAACCCTATTCTCTCTGGTGGAGGTCAAAGGTCATCTGAAGTCATGGGAGTGATATTTCAAGGTAGGAAGCTTGGATAGATTTCATTCTTGGTATGTGCATGCCTTATGGTGAGAAGAAGAAACATGTTGTCTTTGGTGGAGGTCAAAGGTCATCCGTGGTCACCAGGGATCTGAGACCCTTCTTAACACATTTCCTAATGTAGGAATATTGGATAGATTTAATACTTTGTACATGGATGCTTTATGGGTTTGCGGAAAAACTTTTTGTTGGCGAGGTCAAAGGTCACCTGGGGTCATAAGAGATTGAAAAGCAACATTTCTCAATAATTCCTAAGAAAATTCCAACATTTTCTACGCAAGGAATCAAAAGGCCCCTTGGATTTCTGCTTATTTAACCATATCCTCCCTAGCCAATTGAACCCCAACTACGCTTTCAAATCCCTGGTGCTGTCAGGGAAAATGTTGATTCTGCCGATGGGTTAATAAGCAATTGTTGTATACTTGCAAAATTTCAAACCGCAATATCAAATGCAACAGAGCTTGTAAGTAATTGGCGAATAATTTGTGTGTCCAATAACAACGATTCGACAATGTGTGACACCCTACATTACCAGTGTTGATAGATCATGAGCTATCTCAGAAACGGTCGATCTTTTATGACAGAGGTTTATAATCTGGAAAACGTCAAAAGCAATAAAATCTACTAAAGGAACCTTTGATGAGAGTATTTCAAAAAATGTTGCAGAGTTACACAAATTTTCCGATAGCAAGTGCCTAGATATAAGCATGAGTTACCTGCGTGAAAGCAATCTTACAAATGTCATACATGTCATGAATACACTTATCAACAGGAGACCAAATTGTCGGGATGTGGGGATCATAAAGAACAAAACTAAAGACGGTAGATGATTTTACGTCTTTTTAGGTAGGTTATGCTATGCAAAATCTATTTCGCCGAAAGGGAGAGAGAGAGAGAGCTTTCAAAGACGTAAAATTAAGTTTCACACTGTCTAGATTCCCATTGAATTGCTATTGACCTATGCTGTATTAACGACATATTTTTACAGTGTCTAAAGCACCCTTCAGCCTTGATGATTCTAAATTAAAGTAATGCAGACTGCTCACCACAATTCTGTTATACGACCCGTAGGTCACTATCATTTCTACAGTGGGTGGCAGAGGTTTCTTACGACTTCACCCCGAAGACTTTAAAAATGGAACCTACTGCCATTTTGCTTGGTGCTCAGCATAAGCAATGGAGTAGGGAAAACAAGCCAGT
>WURT03000028.1:549878-584596 GCA_009936505.3 Holothuria glaberrima
AACAATAATGGGTCTTTGGTGTACAACTACGCCAACAATAATGGGTCTTTGGTGTACAACTACGCCAATGACGGTGTACAACTGCGCCAATGAAGTGTACAGCTTGGTCTTGAATTGAGTTTTGTTGGCCCATAGCATGGGATTGGGAGGGGGTCGTTTATTAACTTAAATAACGGTTGTAAGTTACACATTAAAGGGGATTGAGTGAATGAGGAGTGTGGGGTTATTGTTATCATATATGGAATCAATACAAGTGAATCATCGGCTATCCGATCAACCGAAAGAATAAAGCAACAAGTTTCTAGCTACCTCCACATTGCGTCTCAAAACAGGTGACGAACTTACGATATGCTATTAAAACGTACGGCATATACCAATGCAACATGTATGTACATTGTCATATATATGTACATATAAAGATTATGTCTACATATACATATATATGGTGATATACACATTTATACAAGATCATATTATACACACACAACGTTTAGGTTCCTAAGTTGTTGAATACCACGCGTTCTCCGTAGTTTGCCTACACGCACTTGAGTTGGTAGCCATGTGAACGCAAATACTAATATCGATGAAAAAAATATGCAGATCACTATGAAGATGATAACATCTTGCAAACACAGGTTTATAACATAAGGAAAGAATCTTCACACATCATTAAGGGCATCACATATCACCAAAATCACTTGGTCACAGTGACAAACTCACGATCTGATCTAGTAATTCTACTGACTTCGTGATTAAGTAATCTTTTCGTTCCAGGCACGGCAAAACAATAAAGGTTTTAAATTATATAGTATTCAATATAATCAAGAGATACTGTAAATTTAAATGCAGTGATTGTTTTGTATTGTATTACTTTTCAATCACATCATATGAGAGACAACGAAGAATTAGAAGAATTAGTGATGCGATATGAAGGAAAGGTTTCTATGACAACGTAAAGTATGCATTTACGCTTTTTTCTTCTAGTTTCTTCCTTCCAGTACTTTTGTGAAAGTATTCCCAGGTGTAGGGCGCCACATTTAAGTGCCTGACAAATTATGATGATGATAAAAACTTGGATGAGTGGTTTGGATACGTTAATAACACATGGCAACTCATCATACCAATACTGAATTTCTATTAAATTTCGTGTGTATAGCGATGGCACACTACACCAGTTTTAATCCTCGACAGATGCAGAAGTCACAGTTTTTGTTAGTTATCCTTAAACCTGTTACTAATGTGTAAAGATTGTTCCCTTGTATTCCAATTTTTGTTCTTCCTACGCAAGCAAGCGCCATTAATCACCTTACTGGATGAGTTCGATGAATAAAAGTTCTCAACGACATAAAATAATAACGACTCCCTCTAATAAAACAATCGACTCTTTTCAATGTCCGATCATGACCAAATATTTCTCTTCTCCAACAACACGATGCCATTTTGGTGCGTTTGTCGCGAGAGGCAAAATCTCTCGGAAGAATCCACCCCGATAACGAACGCCCACTTGCAACTCTCGTCGCTACAGCTACCCAGAGCTGAATGAAATGAACGGTTCCAATATCTAGCACCATATTTCTTTTCTTGTTGAAGCCACGTTTCACACAGGCAAATCACCTCTGGTCCACCAATGATTAAAACGGTAGCTAAACTTTTACAGGATTATCCACGCATTCACAGCCTTTCCGACCCTGAGCCTTACACAGTCTGCAACATTCCAAGCACGCACGACCGGGCCAATAGCACCATAAGCACGGCAAAGCTAGGGAGAGAAGTCCCATGCACGAAAACCGTAGACACCGTTTGTGAGGGTTACACGAACACGGTTCATCGGCGTACCGGTAATCGTCCTCCGTGTCTTCTGCACAATGGTAAAATATTCCCTGCACGCAACACACACAAGTACAGTTCTCAAGCAGGCTTTTCGGCGTGCAGAGACACCGTGAATTGCACAACCACTCACCGGGTAGTTTATTGCTGGCCCGACAACGTTCACAGCGGCAGAGTCCGCAATAAATACACAAGTCGGCGCCCTTTCCTTCGACGTGTAGTGGGGTCTGACTATTTACACTACTATCACTTCTCCGATTTGGATCTCTTTTCACAACTTTAAGCACTTTCGTCGGTGCCTTGGGCGACTGTTCTGATGATGGGACAATAATGAATTTATGTTTTTGTCTGTCCGTGGATCTCTGGTCGTAAGTAACGTTGGAATGAGTTGGTGATTGAGATGGGGTCTCGTTATTATTCTTTACCAAGTCCTTGGCAGGTGGTAGGTCACAGTAATCGTTATCTGGGGCCTGACGCCCCGACACTGACTCGAGGGCTTGGAGTGGAGAATGGTTCTTGTTCGACCTTCCGTTGTTGGTACCATTAGTTGAAATTGACCTAGAGATGGGCAGAGGCTGCCGCGAAATTATCAGGCCGTTGCGTCCATCTTCGGCCATGGATACACCTGGAACAGTTGGCGGTTTCGGTCATATGTGAAAGGAGGAGCCGAAGACGAGCCATAAATTCTGCAATGAGATGGAAGAAGAGAATTTTAAGATGTGAGTCTTATATCTCGAAATATAATATAATTTGCTGAACAGCGGAAGCTAAGATATTTAAGACAAACTGTCAAAATGTCTCATCATGCAAAATGGTTCAAAGTCTTGAAAAAGGTTCCTGTTGGTGTTAACCCCTCTTTTAGTAATGAACAGCTCACACGATGAAATTTCAATGGCACAGCCGAAAATCTCTGCTGCCGAGGACACTCAAAAATCTACTTACTTTCCCAAACAATGTAAATCCATGGTCATTTCAGAATCTACACGTAGCGCCTACAGCCTATGAATGCAGTACTTTGCTGCCCGCCCGGGGGACGTGAGTTACTCCTACACCTGTCCTGGCTGCACACGTAAGGATGTACGTTAGAAAGTGGTACATGCTAAACACCTGCTGCAAATTTAACAACTCTCTGAGGCATGCTTGTCAGCATGGCGGACGTGTATTACTCCTGGACCTTTATTGGCTGCACTCGTAATACCAGAATACCAGAGTACGTACGTCAAACGAGGAGTACTGTATATATTCGACACCTGCTATGGAGGTAAGAGGCAAACGTGCAATATACAGTACAGCAAGTCTCGCTTACCAGCCAGTATCATGTGATATGTACATGGTATATTATACCAATCTACATAGCTTTTGGACAAGATGCAGTTTGAATATGCCATGTTTCTGTGTCAATCAAAGTACTAAATGACCAATCACAAATTTTTGGAACGTTAATGTGAAAGAACTTCGAGACGCCGAGAGTCAGCCTTAAATTTGATCAATTTGTTTTACATGCATGCACGTGAACGAAAGTAAGTTTTAACGACGAGTATTTTAGCTTTCATCGTTTGCAGTTTGTGCAAACTGCCATTGACGAGAAGAATCTCGGTGGACAGTAACACACCTCCCCACTGTGAATGAAACGATATCATGGATAAGGCCGTTGTACGTGTAGTAACGTACTGTCCATTGCGTGTCTTTGAAGAGTCAACATTTGACCTCATTAGAAGAAACACGTCACTTGTTATCTAACAAACATAAAGCTTCTGCTTGCCATAACACGACCATATTGAGGATGGAATTCCACGGACCCCGCTGATATGCGCGAAGATTGACGATCATTTCAATACACTCACTACAGACCGATATTACCTGGTTTTTTAATGGTCGAAATTCATGCTTCACGAACTATTCGTCGGCGACATATTACATCTGATAAATGGATGATTTCTTTTTAATCCATCTGTCCCCTGTCACACTGAGTGATAAGGGGAGTAGAACCTCGTAAAACAGAGTAGGTATTCCATGTAGGTTGCGACCTTAGATTAAAAGCAAGAGCTCTAGCATTGCTATGTGATTCGTATCAACCCGAAATCGTATGCCTAGTACACCGAGAGTGTGCCGACTATGTGTAAAAAAAGATACGAAAATTTATCCTGTATGATGGCGACTGAGAACCCCACCTTTGTATACAAAGCCCCTACATAGTAGGTGAAGAGGTGTAATGCCAAGCATCCCTGCAAAAAGGACATTTCTACGACGGTCCAAAGTATGAGTAAAGTGACTGATTACCAACGCTGTTCAATGCGACTGATTTTGGTCGCATTGGAAACTGTTTTTTTTTTTTTTTTTATTTTTTTTTTTATTTTCCTTTTTTGCTTTATGCGACCAGTTCCATTTGTTCCGCGAGCTGGTAGCGAGTGAGATTTTGCACCTTTTGTCCGCCCTGAACAGTTTGGAGAATCATTTTTATAACATAATTTTAGAAAACCAGGCTAAAATGCATTGTGGTTTTGATGACACACGTTTAATCCAAAAAAAATGCCAAGATGTCCCATTTTTCACTTGCTAGTCGAATGTTATATTAATGTATTGAATAAATACTAACTTTTGGTGCTCAAATTTGACCTTAGGAATTCTTGGAAAATTTTGCTTTTTGACCTCTGGTGACCTCAAATGACCGTTAACCTCCAACAAAACCATTACCCTTTTTTCAACTGAATTTAATGCATAATCATGTCCAGTACGATAAGTATCTCTGTTTCCCTTATTGAGACACTGTGTTTAACAAGGTTTCCAGATTTTGACCCCCAGTGACCCCAGACGAAGATAGACCTCTACCAAAAAGATTGTGTACTTTCACCATGGCATCCACATATCAAATATGACAAGTATACATGCTTCATACCGTGAGATATTGTAAGGCTTTTCAGGGCATGAACCCTGGTGATCCCGCATGATCTTTGACCTCCACCAAAACCATTAGGGTTCTTCCTCTTAACATGGGACATCCAAGTTCTTAGCATGAAATCTATCCAAGCTTCCTACCTTGAGATATCATGTTGAAAAGGTTTTCAGACACAACATGTGGACATGACTGGGTGGTCACATTAACCACTGGAGTTTTGTTCACTAGAATCAGGTCAATATGGACATGTGCACGTTTCGGGTAAACGTTAAGAGCAGGGAGGGCATACAAAATTCAGTGAAATATACAGTCGCATGTCGAATCAAAAACAGTAAAATTCAAAAGACACATTGCCAAGAACTGGCAGATAGTTGTGCATGGACAATTTCTTTCTAAATACAAGATACCCCCTCCCAAATGACAAAATTTACCGTACTCATTACGTCACGAAAGTCATAGTTTGAAAAGAAATTCAAGAACAAAACATGTATCAACATAGCACATATAATTCATCTTTTGCAAGCTGGTTAACTGCTCAGCCAAATTTTTCCCTTAAATGACACTTTCTCTGTAAAGGTTGCAAGCACTTTAACTCAGCATGTTTTAATATCAGTAATTTAATCATTTACAGTAGCAGGAAAATTTACTGAAAACTCATGTTACCTGTCAAACTGGTGGATCGAAGACTTACTAAGCAAAACTCGACTGCTTGAGTTAAACCACGGAGCTATTTCGTAATAGATCCGCGCTGCCATTCGGTTTTAATACACGTAAGGAGTAGCAGGACCAATGCAGAATAGCCTACATTTACTTCAGTGCCTTTAAAAAGGTCGAAAATTTGTATGCGTGAAGTGAATGAGGTTTTCGCCTGTACGCTTGAGCAAGGCTTAGGGAGCGGTGTTTGTACACAATAACTAAGGTCAATACAAGCCCGATCTCCATTTATTATGCTCGAAAGAGCCGCGGGGAACACATGTATTCATACCGGGCCAAAGTAAAGAAAGTGAGGGGCATTTGATACGCCAATTTTACAGACAGATTCAGAAAAACATACCATGGGTGAAATTATGGGAGCTGGTGATATTTATCTCAATTTCGCACTGAAAAACTATTCTTTAGGTTATTTTGGAATTGCCGTGTTCGGGTCCTGATTGAATAAACGTTTCTCACAAGTATAGCCCTGGCTTGGCTTAACAATCATTATGAGAGGTACGAAAACGTACCAGAAAGTCATAACAACCTCAGCTTACGACAGCCATTCCAGGGTCACGGTGAATTAAAGAAAGAGGTCGTAGTATTACAGTAATTTGAAGAGGTTTCATGAAGTCTTCAGTGGGCTATCGTGGGCCAAATTCTGCTCTATCTGGTCTACTTGACGCCGAACAATTCTACATGGCGACATTCAGTCCCGTCAGCAACTTTTTTTCATTTAACGACCACTTCATCACAACACGTTCAATAAATGTTGTCTCGTTGCTTCATATTTCCGGAGTAGTGTTCGACCGATCATCTGTTAGATAATCGGCATCCACCCGATTGTGTAATTGAATAATCGATCATCGGTAATTAACGATTATGGCATAATCGGTAGAACAATAGTCTGGAGTTCTAACCATACATTCTGTTTCTTGTTTTTCTTTTCTCTGGCTACAGGCCTATAAGATGGTCTTACCATGTTATGGCGTTTTACGACGTTATACACTTGTCACTTAAAAATGTGGGCTATAATGCAAGCAGTTGCCCTGTCGGTATAATTGTACTACAGTGCTCGCGCAACAAATTGAAAAACACGTCCTGCGCGAGTGCGCAAAGCCTACACTATTCCAAAGCAGTAGTGGCATACAACATCTCTCCAAGACCAACTTTACGAGTATGGAGAATGGCGCCAACTGTCATGGAGTTCGAAAGATTCCCGGGACCATCCTTCACCGCTGACAGCGATTAACATTCTCTAGTCGTCTAAGAACATGCATACTCGAGAACTGGACGCAAGAAATTTAGACGAATTGTGTTGACCAGTGTTTAGTCTAGACAAACATTATCGAGATAGCTATATACAGTTGCTTCCCTTGGAAGTTGAATATCTCATTCTTGACAGATTTCAGAGACGCATATCACAGAATGGGAAGTCAGCTGAATCAAGGTACAATCCACGAAAAACAAGGAGTGCATTTTATATCGTTTGGTTTCATCAAATTTCAAAACAGTAATCGAAACCCATGCCTGATTGTTTTGTGGCCTAAATATTACAAAAGTGACCACGACTTAATACTGACATATTCTCATATTTTTATCAAAAAGTTATCCTTCATACTGTTGGCATCTTGTTCTTACATGGCTATCGCCAGTAATGGTATAAACCCTCAGAGCGAAGTTACGAAATATTTAGTCAAGCTCTCGTAAGTATTTTCGAAGGCGCAAGAAGATGATAAGTGCTCTGGGCAACCAGCTACGTAGGGACATGCAGGTACATTCAAATCCACCAGGTACCCTGGGATGGACGTCCCTTCATCTGCCACAAGCAATTTGAGAGAGTAACAAATATGCCATGACACAGTTGGAAGTGATGCTTGGAGCGGTAGGCTGCGAGGGTAGGACGTCTTCCACTCGACTCCAATCAAACTGCCGCGGTAACGTCTCCCAGATGTGTACGTTATCCCAGGAATGTATGAAACATGAATTTGATAAGAGGAGAAATCTACAGCACTATATACTCCAGTGAACGATTGTTTGTAGAAGGGACTCCCAGTATAAACAGGCTGACCTAAGAAATAATTTCGAATAACTATTTCTAAGACTATCGAAGAATAACGAGGCATTCAAATGGGTCACTCCGAATCGACCAACCCTATGAAATCCAAGTGGTTTGCGTGAGCGGTGGGAGTCCCATCAAAAGACACCTTCGTAAACCGTTCCCCAACGGGATCGGAGGGCTATTTGCATCCACAATCGAATCCCTATTAAATGGTTATTTTTCTCACCTGCGTGATCATTTTCGGTGAAATTTACGACATGAAAATGTTGTTCAAGGTACCCTTGCATTTAAACTTGAATTAGATAACGAATACCACATGTTTAAACGTAACCGAGTATAGTGATTTCGACCTGAAAGTTCATGGCGACTCCACCCGAACAAAAGGTAATATTCCCCAGCGCTTCAAGTCCGACCAAACTGCGAGTAAAACAATCCATTAAAACATTAACTAGAATATCATACAAAACAAATTTTCACACGCAATACTATATCTTTGTGATATATAGAAGGCCTTCGACAAGGCAAACTTGCGCGCGAACTCTCTCATCTTAATTTACAACGTTGGGACACAAGAGTTGCCGCATAGTCCTAGCGAGGGGAGCAGTTCTTTCATTCAAAACTAAGTGCAGATATTGATGAATCGACCATGTGCAGATGGGACATGACTCCAATGACTTTAATGTCTTCATGGCCCCAAATTGAATAATTCCCTGCTTCAAGTGTTTGCACCCTCCGCGCCTGTTTCAGCAAAATCACTCACTTTTCAGAAAGTATTCTCCCGGTTTACTACATAAAATAAATGGATATCTTTAAAGTGAAGTATTCATACGTAAACAACATCGGTGGTTAAGTCAATTCCCCCTCCCCCGGGATCAGAAAGTGCCAGTTGATGAACGCTTCGACAGCTCCATAATTTGACCCTGATTTGACCATGCATGGGAGCACGATCATGAGTTGCGCATGAAAGTCCTACTCAGTAGGTAGGCACTAGGTAGGTATACATCCGAGCGATTCGCAAAGATTTGACCATGGAACTAGGATGACGGGTCTTGCTTCACGGTGGTCCAGCTCTAACTGCCTCTCTGATAGGACTAAACATGCTTTCACCAATTAACAAGCGTTCTCCGTAAATAAGCAACTGACGTCTCCGGGGAAGCGTTAAGGTCGACATAATTATGACGCTCTAAAAATAGGGCCTCCAATCTAAGATAACATTTGGACATTCTTCGACCAAATTCAGACCATGCACTTTGCTGCACTTTTGCAGGGAGTTGTCACTCATGTACCATCTTTCTGGACCATACATTCACTATTCGTGGGTCCAGCGAAGCACCATTTGGTGGCCGGCTACAACAGAAACACATCTAAACAGAGTGCGCCTAAAGGCTAAACCTGTGTACTTTCCAAAGTCTCTGTGCAACTTCCGACACACGTACGTATAATGATCTCACCCTAACCCGAACCTAGCCCTTATCCTAACATTGACCTTCACGTAGACTTGACGGAAAATAAAGTTGTCGGAACTTAGGTATGTCGGACTGTAGAGCTATCCCCGCGCCTAAGGTAACAAGTTAAAACGATTGCAAAATAAACGGGTGAAAGCGGGGGCTGTTCTTTCGCACCATTTCCAATATACTATTTGTGGTTAGTAAGGCAACCTAGGGTCAGTGATGCGTGGGCTAGGGTACACGAGTAACTGACTTCCCGTGCCCTCTATTATGACAGTTCGTAAATATTCTATCCAAACATCGATGTTGTAATCGATATCAAACAAGATGCCTCAGCAATCAGACGAAATAAAACATCTTCATTTGCGAAGACGAGATGAAAGGTGTGTATGAGTAGGTAATAGCAGACACGATTGCATAACATAAATTTACAAAGAGTAGCCCTGAGAAAACAGTTCTGTACGTAGCCTTGATGAAAGTAAATTTGTAGGGAATAAATTATTAGTCATCAAACGGAACCTAGGTGAAAATTAAGGGTCACCATCTTCCCTTGAACAGTACTGTATACATTGTGATTGATGTGTACATGAAGATATATCGAATATCCTATGGGGATCTGAACGAAAAAACTTCGTCCGCTCCGCGGGGCAATGGGGATCGAGTTGTTCTGATCAGTGTCGTCCAGCTCCTTGTTCCGATGGACACAGATTGCGCAGCGGTCAAGCTGTAAGACACAATTTCCCTCCAAAAGCTTTACTTTCCTGCCTTTACCATGTGTCTATGGCGCCCGTCAGTCCAAGATTCTGTTACAGACGACCTTCGGGTTCCGTCATCATTGCATGGACGTATATTAATACTACTCTGTGATGATAGGGGATCACCACATTAATGAAGTTGCTCCCTGGTTGGTGGAAATTTCCAGGAGGCAAACATCCGACCAGGGAGTTGCTACTCCCTGATCCGACTGAAAGGCACATTCAAGGACTCAAATATCAAGGGAAGCGACAACTAGGCCTATAGCATTTTAAATATCTGTGAATGGTTCAAGTAACAGTCCTGGGAGTTTACCATTTTTATCAATCGAAGAAAATTTTAACTATCAAAATCAAGAGGGGATTAGTATGCCTTTATCACCTGCCGATTTGCAGGACCGTAGAACTCTATAATGCAGTCTCCTGAAACATGTCTGGCCACGCAGGCCTATATGTATATTCAGAACTCCTATTTAAAAGGAACCTAAAATGCAAGGCTATTTTCAGCAAGCAATCCTACGAACGCAAATCTTTATGTAACTTATGTCTGCCCACAGTCGAAAGTCATGCCCCGTGACGAGTTGCCGTATATTTGCGGGTAGCTAGGTATGCACATGACCTGTGGCTAGACTTCCCCGGGTCTCCGTCACTTCTCTTGACCGCACGCGCCCCATGACTGAGCAAAGATAATTCGTGTAAGAAACTGTTGTGGCATCGTAGCTGGATGGAGTCGGTGGTTGTGGTATTTCATTGCTTGGAAACTGTATACCGGATATGGCGATTTAGCCGCCTCCTTAAAGACCTACTATACAGTGGGTGTTCCCTGACGAGGTTTTCATGCAGGCTCGCACCAGAATTACATCTTCATCTGTTCATAACCCTTTTACAAAGTTATTTGAAAATTTCCACCAAAAGTGTTAACATGGGATTGGGGATAACACACACAGGTACTGAATGTGGGTGAGGTATGAGGGCTGATGAAGAAACCGATATAGGTGCACTCAGCACTCTAAGAAGTATGCACCCTATCCTTTCCAATCACATTCGGTAGACGAGATCGTTCCTTTAACTTTCCAATGGAAGGATATAGTCGGAACTTCGCACTAGGTTCGAGAACACCTATAAATGCCAAGCAAAGTTTAAGTGACCTTTTTTAAAGTACACTTCTCTAATTCCTTTTCAACCAAACGATTCATTCAACGAACGTTATGCAGAATTTGTCCACCTTGTACTTTTACGAGTAACACTCCTCCCCTGTTCCTAAAAAGCTGACTCCATGCTCCACAAAGCAAGTTTCGATTCGTGAGCTCCATGTGCAAATACTTCTACACTGTTGGCCTGCTCTTCTTTCGCTTGGGACGCTCATATAATTCGAATGGCTGTTGGAATCTGTGTGGTCCGAAAATCCACCATCCAGAACCACTATCGGGCTTTTTGTACCAGAAAAAAACAAAAATGTTTACATCAGAGAGTTGTTTACCAGTCTAGAAATTACCTCCTCGGGATGACTATCAAAACGACCGCCATCTTTGAAGGTTATCTCTCTTCTCAAATTTCTTTACCGAACGTTATTCTGAAGCGTCTATAAACTGTAAGCTTTAGTAACAGGGAGTTGACTTGTACACCTACAGTGCTATAAACCTCGTAGCTGCCACTAGGACAAGTGACAGCTTCCTTCCTTGCTCGTAGCCGCTCCCTGCTCGTAGCAGGGAGTTGCAGATTGTTGCAACTCCCTGCTCGTAGCAGGGAGTTGCAGACTGTTGCACAACTCTATGCTCGTAGTATGGAAGCAGAGGTAGATCTCCATGCTCGGAGCAAGGAGTTGCTATGTCAAATAGCAACTCCCTGCTCGGAGGCTGTGGTGGTACTTCCATTCTATAGTAATGACTTACAGTAATGACTGAGCATTAGAAAAGAGGGGTGGCCATGGACCCATGGTATTATATGAGTATCGAGAACGTTGTTCCATTCATGGCGATACTTTTATCATGGTACGGTAGTACTTAATGACCTGAAGGAAGTATTGCAAGCTACTAGTCTAAACCATCCTTCCCTTACTCGTTATAAGTGGCATTTGTGCTAATCAAAACCCTGCCAACGCATCCAAAGTTTAATTCCGTATTAAACCAGGGACATTGCAACTTTTTCACACTTAAATGAGCGAGACAGCTTATCTGGTCTCAAAGGTATCCCAAAGTTCAGAGGGTTAATACAAGGATTAATTCTTACACACAGGCCTACGGCAAAACTACGGTGCGTGGAGTAGTCGAGTAGCTCTTTCTTGTACAAATGCACGGCCAGTGAAAAAAGGAAAGTTGGCTTGCAAAACTGATGAGCACTTTTATCAACCAATTAAAACTTCATTCAAGCGACATTACCGATACACAATAGACGAACGTACTATCGAATTTTGCAAACTATGACAGGCAGAAATTCAAGACTGAAGCTGTTTACAAAGTAAAAAGGTACGCCCCTGCAGGGAGGGTGCTGTAAGGCCAACTTTCATTGTTCCAAGTTCATTTCCTTTATTCCATATAAAAAGAAGAAAAATTTTCTCAACCCCCTTGAAGAACTTTGTTTATCCAATAGTTGTTACAATGACAAAGGATAAGCCAACCAGTTCGTCGGTTACAAGCCAGTCTAATAGTTTTGATCATCGTGGGAGACCGTAAACTAAATACGCAAATACTATATTAGTATCACTTCAGTATGGTAGGTTCAATTGATTTTCTTTTAACGCTAGGAAGAAGCAGTGCCTTAACAGTCTCCCTTTTTGTTCATTTTCTGCAAGGGTTACTTTAGACCGACGAAATTCAAATTCAACTTCGCTTGGAAAATTCACACGTAAGTGCACTACTTCCCCGCGGAGCGAACTCTGTTCAGCTCCTCAGCTTCCCAAACTGAACAAGGAATATGCCGTACAGCCTGCTACGTAGGCAAGTACACTACGGGAAGAGGATAAGTTCGGGTAAAATTCACTTGAAGCCCAAAAGCTATCTCCTCACGAACGACTCACTAAAGCAGGGGGCGCGTACGACCAACTTACTGTGGCAGGGTGTAGCATGTAACTCGGTGTTAATATTTTATGGTGTCTATTTAGTCGATGCAACGCGCATATATCTGAAGATCATTTAGCCTAAAGTAAACGATCATGTACGGTAAACATCGTATGTCCAATTGTCCCGGAGGCATTATCAAGGACTTCCTCTTTATGTCATCAGTTTTGTTAGGAAAACACGTGCAGCCTCAATGCAATGAAAGTTGCAACCGCAGTACAGTACACAAACAGTGCGTTAAGTTACGTATAAACAGTTAATGAATGCCAGTACAATGCATACACCCCACTACAGCTATGTCGGCAATATACTGTGCTCATGAAATTTGTAGCTGTTGACGTCAAACGTGAGTGCATACCCTATAAGTGACGTCAACGGTACGTTCATTCCTGAACTTGCCGTTCCGAGACCGATTGTCATTCCCACATCATGCGAAGTACTACCTCTGCCTAAAGACGATACTGTTAATACTCCTACGAAAAGATAACGTAAAAAAGATCTGCCGTGAGGCCGGTACGACGGTACATATTCACAACTGCTGACAAGGTTATATACAAAAAAGTACAAAACACCATTTCCAAAGCCCTTTGGAAACGTTTGGTTTCGCCCCTTGGCTCTTCGCCAGAGAGTCGAGGGGGCTTCGGAAAAGGCCATTTCAAAAGCCCCTCTTACCACAAAGGCTTAATTTCGGGAAATTCTGTGATGCACGTGTACTACTGTATATAAAGTTAATAACTTGACATAACTTCTCATACCGCATAATCTCGATATTTTGGGAAGTAAAAGTGTTGCCGTGTTGGTTTGAACGAACTCCGGTTCAAAGCACAGGCATGACCCAAAATTAGCAAGAATAATTATAGTGTTGTAATATTTCACACAACCTTGCTGAACAGGGTCTAGTTTATTAACACCTTTCTGGCTTCACATATACCACGGCTCTCACTAATGAAGGATGGAAAGCATAGGGTCAAGGCAAGCTTTGCAGATTAACTGCACACCACCAGGTAATCTTACTTCGACTCAATTTAATGTGGGCCTATTCGTTTTTTTTGTTTGTTTGTTTTTTTTTTTCATCTACTTCCGATGCTTTGACATGGAAAATCAAGTAGTCGTATTGACGCTTGTTATTTCAGTCGGTGAAGTGAACGTTCAAAACAAAACAATACGAAAATAAAAAACAATAAACAAAAAAGAGGAACTATTTCAAATTACCCTGTCGGTAAACTAGTGACAAAAATTAAAGCCTGCCTATTCCCTTTGCACAAATCATCCCATTTGAACTAGGTTAGAATCTTTTTAAAATAGATATCCCTCATAGGAATAGTTTCAAATCGATATGCTTCTCCATTTGAAGTTAAGGAAACGTACTAACCTGCTAACGACGGACTACCACGACTTATCTCAAATAAATCGATAATTACCGTTGATTAATATCAGTCAATGGGGCCCGGATTAGAGCATTAGGTACGCGAGAAATCCGAGAATGACTAGTGGCAGCTACAGTATATAGAACTGAGATAGGCCTACCTCTCACGAAACACGCATTTTACAATTCGTATTATTAATTTAAAGGTACAATTTTCCACCCATAAGGTTGAATTAGATAAAGGTAAATTGCGGAACCGATTCCGGTACCCTAAATTCCCCTTTTCACGCACCTGACGCCTGAAATGAACGGCACTGGACAATCATTTCACATTTGAGTACAAACAACCATGGGCGAAACACTAATTTACACACGTGCTATGCCGAAGACTGCATATTGAATAGTGTATTACCTAGTTTATCGTATACATTCGCACAGAAGGCTGTATACCAAACAGTCCGTCCCGGGCCAACAGACAGTTACTGTATATCTTCCATACCCTTTTCTTCAACTGTTGAGGACTTGTTATTGTAAATCGATTGAAAGGTTCTGCTTGAAAGGGTACCACTGAGCCTCCCGAAGAAATTGATGCAGTTAAGCTCTTGTTGATCCAACCCTTTATTTTCGCCCTATCCAATCGGTTTGCCAGTCGTTCAAACATCATTTGGACAAGGATCATAGTTCACAGTCGCTACACAAACACAACACAGCCACAGTGTACCAATATACAACACACACAGTGTATACTGAATAGCGTACTTCTAGTTTCAAACATTTGGCTATGTCAGGAAACAACTGCCTATCGTGTGGGGAGGCATTACAAACCCGTTGGTTTGCGTTGTGGACAAAGCCACTACACCTTCGTGAAGTGCACACTTAAGATAACCTGTGCACACATGGCACTGAAACTCGCTCCTACAGTCCTATGAGGTGCCAAGATCTCGGTCACTTACAGATCATCACGGATTGGTCACTGTTTTGGCATACAGCACAGTTAAATTTGCTTGGGCCCCACATACAATGGACGTGTACGATGGTTTGACTATTCGCCTGCCTAGGACAAACACAAGGGCGAGGAAATGATCGAGAAAAACAACGTGAATTTCTAAGAAGGCGATCGATAATTACGATTACCGTTCAACTTAACACACAGTCTTAATAAGGGACGAACTGTGAAGAAACTACATCCTACAAAGTCACATACAGGCCTATGCATATTCATCGCAGTCAAGGGGCAGTAACATGGGAGGGAAGGGGAGCCTGGGGAGGTAACCACTTCCCCACCCGCGGTCAAATCGAACAAAATGCGTCTCCAACAAAACATGTATCACATATCACCTTAATCTTTAAAAGGGAAACTCTTCATACACAGTGACACAACTGTCTAAGCTTCCCCCTCCCCACCCCTGTGTTTTACGACCGTAGTAAATATTTGATTGAGATTCACTGGAGAGCATTGGCATTCCCTAGTAAACAATGTGCGGAAATGAATGCAACTACAAAATGTGCCATTTGTCACAAGTCGGCCCCCACCCAATTTATTACTTACTTGCATCACTCAATCTTTTCCAACTTAAAATCATGTACACTGACTTATCTGCTCAGGGAATGGATGTTCAACAGGTCACACACACTCTACGTTTTGGTATTCCAAACTCAGCAGCCAGCCGTATTTTAACTTTGGGAGACTCTTCAAAATCGAAAATAATACCATGCCTAAATGGGATTGTACAGCTCTTTTTCATAGATGGATTAAATATCTTCACTTTGTACAGCTCCTTCTGTGCCCTTAAAAATCTTCACGTATTCCGAAAATCAATTTCCACCGCCAGCGCTACCGCTTCTTCCTCAAATAGTTTCGAACTTAGAACAACCCCCTTTAAGGTTAACCGCATTCAAGTCGGATATCCGAAATCGATCTCCTAACGACAAAATAATTCACGCCTAAGAAATAAATATTCAGGCCATTCTGAACTTACTGCAAGTCACCCATTGATTATATCAGTTGAAAGGATATTCGAGTGCATAGCTGCAAATTAAGGACATTTTGAGAGTTGCAAGTTAAAGAAACGGTGAACAGAGGATCCTGTTCAGGGTTCACACTTGAGCGGCTTAACTGTTTTAAAAAAAAGCAGGAAATTCACTTCCTTTCACCTTAAAAAGCTATAACCTCTTATCGGCCTTGCATTTATTTTCACGCACGTACATCGTAAGCTGTTGTACAGTGGTGTTACCGTATAGGATTACACACTAAATGAGGTACCGCGGCACCAGTGATGAGAGCGTCTTCCAGAGCGCAGTGCTGAATCGGCAATTGCGGGAACCGTTAGGCCTATGTGAAGACTGAAAGCTTCACAGTTTATAGCTTTTGTCACATCGACACTTAGGTGACACCTAACGGCTGGCCATCCCTATCGCAAATTAAAGGGAGATTGAAATGCTCCTCTCTCTCAATTTTGTACACCTTCTTCCTGTAGCCAACATTGTCACTAGCGAACAAAATTTATGGCGTGTATGACGTTACGTATGGTTTAAAGTTCATGTAGCAATTTTAAATGGTAGACCTGCATGTACATGATAACCATGTGATAACTATTTACTACTACATGGGTTTATAGCACATGTGGACTAAATTTCTTTCCTCAATACGACGTGATGGCGTAAAAAGATCTACTAAACATGTTATACTATATTAGTGGGTGATTTCTGTATGAGTCTTTGTGCAAAGTAATTAGAATGTAGACGTAATATCCAAAGTGCTGTCGTCCCTGTGTATGGCCAAAACGTACCCACGAAAAGTTGGTACACATATAACGTGAACGATATTTGAAGTAGTGGGATTCATTAGTTATATTTCTTAGTGTACAGTGCTAAATATAGTACTTGACTTAATGGCCTATAAATTAAAGGAGGCTAATTGACTCTGGTTTTCCTATCGTAAAACGTTCATGCAGGTTGCAGTGTGAATTCCATTCAAAAGATTTGACTATCCCTCCTCGGTCGAACAATACACAAACCGTGTGTTAGGTTTTACGGCTCAATTTGTAACCAAATGGTTTAAGTGAGCGGGACTGCGCCCATGTCCTTGCCATGTTGAGCGCCAGTCGCCAGTAATGAATAAATTAAGTAGTCACATACGATTACAATGTTATTTCAGGGCGTCACGCCAGCTTGTACTGCACATTCCCGCTGAGCACAAATCACATTCCAGAAAATCTATCACACATATTAATTAAAACCTCAACGTGGTGTTACCACAGTCCTTGTAGAATCTCCTTGGTGAAGTTACTCGAATTTATAATTTAATTAAGATTGGACTTACCGCTGTACGCAGTCGAAGGTTTATCATGGTATCGAAGTAGACCTATTGAATTTCCATAAGTTTTGTTTGGTAGTTTTGGATATCATATGATATACTGCACATAAGTAAATTGGTATTCATGTTGGCCTTTTGCAAGTTTTGCCGCGCTTTGCATAAAACACCGGTACAAACGCATTGCGACATTTTTTCAAAGCCCAAAGTATTCGGAATTCCATAGGAGTGCAAATCTGGAAGGCACTTTTGGGAATAAATAATCTCTTTGTTTAGACTATGAAAAGAGAGACAAAAGGCCCATAAGTTTCTCGTTCCAACGATTTTCAGTGTTGTTATATCAGGATTTCACAGAAACCATCGGAATTCAACTCATTAAACTCTTCTCACTGTCATACGGCCGTGTCATTGTTATGTAGATAACTCGCACTTCAGTACCTCCGTACCGGCCTTTTTTCGAAATCTTGTATGATTATCTCAATGCTTTCAGCGAAATTTCAGGATGTACCAGCACTTGTAATGTACAGACCCTATAGGCAATGGTCCAAACTACGCATAGGTCTACCTTCATATACACTGAGCCAACTTTACTTGGTAAATATGAATTTGGTGAGCCTTGCAAACCTGGGTCGTTGGCCGTAGTTATGACTGTGGAAAATGACCTTCTGTATAAAGACCATCAAATTTTACCTTATAAAATGTTTTGTATAGGCAGAAAGGATATGATAAGGAAGGGAACTTCTATATGACTGTTACCTCGCGGTATTTATGGATGATTTTACTTGTTGAAGGTCACAATATAATTAGACATTTGACAAAATGTGGGCATCCAATTATTTTGGAGTTCTGTTTACACCTGACAATATTCATTTTTTTTTTCAGTTTATTGAATACTAAATCAAGTATATAGGAAATATGAATAACAAAACCTACACAACTTTTTGGTCAAACAATTCCGAGATTGGGCATGTAAAGCTACTAATACCTTTTTGGTCAAATATTCGCAACGTTCATTTTTACAGAAACTGGGTTAAATAACATTTATGCATGGATTATTAGGTTCTTTTGTAAAACCAATTCTAAAATCATTTGTAACCGCTGTTACACCGTATATGGAGTTACCATCTCGGCCCCTCCACGGTTAAACGCATACATACGGTTTCTACAGGAATAATACCCATGGGAGTCCCTGAATTACACGGATTTCAGAATTTCACAGTTATAATAATATTTTTATTTTACAATTATTAGCTTCACCGGTAATGGGATGAGGATATTTCGCTGGGGAGGGACCTACTTCTTTTTTCCGCCGGAAATATTCAATACGCATGCCCTGATTTAAATTTCAGCTTCAAGCAAAGTAGATATTTCGGGTTTCATTTCAAATGGTTCATTACTGCAGACCCATTTTGTTGATCGACCAATTTTTTTCTTTTTTGGATCGTGCCTCATCTGATCTTAGCCAATTACATAGCAACCATACTACCACCACATTTCCGGTAGTACCGTAGACCTACTATAAGAAACGTATACATGTACAATGTACCACTACCATGATGTATTTTTCTGATAATGTCATTGACTCATTGTCATAGCTTGAAAGATTTATCATTCCAGATGTCATAGCCTACATACACCCTATAGAAAATATTCTTTCTGGTCACTTTGAATCAGAGAAGAGGTACAGTAGGCGGTAGTCTAATCGATTATATTTCGACCTTTCCATACAGATACGGTATTTGAAGACAAATATATCCCCTTCTTTAAAAGTGCACCATCCAATAATTACATATTCCCCATGGTACCGTTTCCGTTGTATTTGCATCCTGCCTACATGGCTTGTGTAGGCAATGTATGATATAGCCGCACATTCTGACACGCGAAAAAGGAAGTGATTAAAAATTTAAAAGGTTACATGAAGGACAACCGGCTTCCGAATTTTAAGGGCGGGTGTGCAAGAAAACTTTGCAATCATATTTTTTGTGTTTTAAGGGGCTTACGGGTTGGTTATCGTGTCATATGACTGCATGATGCACACAGTAAATGGAAAGCTTTACGGAATGATTACTATTCCCGAGTCACAACATGAATGAACTTTCATTTCAGTAGGCCTACACCCTCTATGGCCAGATCATCTAATTTAGAAGTCTTACCGTTTAGTATTAGGTTTTCCTCGAAGCCTATTTTCTAATTTGAATGTCTATTATGTTATACGCATGTACGCATGTAAAACTTCTTTGGGCTAGTTGAGAAATATCATACCTCACTCTTCAAGACGCTTTTTTTCCTTCCACGACGAGTTTCACATGGGTATTTATTTATAGTTCCATGGACTAAATGCAATAAATGTAAAATCTCCGATTCACCAATTTGCAATAATGGTTCAATCACTGATATAACTTGCCGAGTTCGAGTGCTGGGCACCCCCGAAATTAACAGAATCAAGACACACGTATACTGATTACCAAATAAACTGCATGTCGCAGTATTTTAATATTACAATTGACACGACTGTGCTATCGCAGTATTCCATATTTTTTTTTGACGTGTGTGAAGAATTTTCTCAAATTGTACAGCACTATACAGTAAAGAGCGTGTTTATATGATACACTGCAGTTGGTGTTTTGCCCATAAAACCATACTTCACACACAGTCCGAAGCTCACTGAGAATGAGATGGCCTTACAGAAACTTGTGCATAGCTCGTGAATTACACGTGACAGTCAATATACACATAATGCTTTCGCGTAAAATGATTTTATTTTGATCATATTGTTCCTAGTGAATAGGTTTACAAATAATCATTCACTGATTCAACAGGATACAAAGTGTGAAATAATTAACCGAAAGACCTCTTGAGGAAAATTGAAATATATTTCACCTTTACTATTATCAACATCATCTACCCATCCCTCTTGATGAAAATTGACATATAATGTTGATACAGCTTGGAAAAGCTTATAATTGTGATTATTTTTCAACAAGGTTTCAACGTCGTATCTGTTCTAACTCGGAGGTGTCATCTGTATAAATTAGGCTATATACGTAAGAATTCTCTCTAGCCGTTTGATTGTAATTAAGGGGCACGGTTCGCTTGGAACGGCGGCAAGGCGGTAAGTGGTACCGTACTTGTAATTAATACTGTAAGTGCGATGCGACCGGTAAACCGTGTCAATATTTTTTTTATTACTTTTAGAAATTTTTGTAGTGAAAACTCAGTGCATTCAAACGGTAAAGATTTTGAATGGTATGTTGCATACTTGGGTGGTTAGGGTTAGAAATATCTTGGGGTCCATATCTTGCCAAAGTACATTTATCAGATTCAGATTATACTCATTATCACGACAAACTTTGAACATATACCGCACCCAAATGATAAACGTCTCAAAGTCGGAAGTGTTTCGCAACACAAGCAAACTTTCAAGTTAACACAGTAAAAGAGGAACTCGGGAAGGAAATTGCTCAACACAGCAGCTGCCCAAATATACACATGCGTTTTATAAATACGGCACTCATCTTCTTGTTTCCACAAGTTTTCTTTGCAGACTATTTTTCAGATTTTTTCCCCTAATGTAACCAGTTTCGTGTATTTCTACCTTACTAGTTGTTACAACCGCAGCTACAAAGTTAGGTTACAGTTAACCAGAAGCAAACTCCCAGAAAAAGTTTGAACGTGGATTTGTCTTCGCTGTAAAATAAAGGCTTTGTGTATCGGGTAAAAAATATTCAAACTTCTGCTACGACATGACGGAAATTTTACTTCCTAATGTACCAATGGCTATTGACAGCCAAATCTGACCTATTTCTGCTCCCAACCCTCCATAAGATGATAAGAATTAACTTTTTAACCATAGCACCTTCCCCTTTTAAAGATAAAACATTACAAAATTTCGGTCAATCTATCTAGAATATTAAATAAATTGGAAAACGTAAATGTTACCCTGCATACATTTACATCATGAATGCCACTTTTGATAGCTTTACACTAACAGTCCACTTTTCACACAGTCACAAGTTTTCAATTTTAACTAACCAGAAAGAATAGGAAGTTTTGGGTAAAGCCTAACCCATTTTATTCTTTTTTACCTTAATCTTGGGGTAGTTGGCCAAACAATTAGCGCATTAGGGATTGACCCTGAATCCAGAGACATTTCTTCCTTTGCCATATGTTAAATCCGAAGATTTATACCAATAAAAGTTGTATGGGCCAACATTCAAGTTCCAAAGCCTGTACATCATGACTTAATACGGAAATCTTAATACTATTATTTACAGCTATGCAATAAAATTGAAAAGAAGAGCAAACGGACCAAAAAATGGAAAATGATTTTTAAGCTCATATATTAACACCCCTTCTGCACAACATTGCTGTGTCACAAAAGACACGATTTTGGAAGGAGACAATATTGAATCTCATGATTATGATCAAGTCTGACACCTCGAATCTCTTCAAAGTAACATCGACAATTTGAGGAATGCTTGTTGCATTTTAATAAACTAAGAAGGACCCTCCAGCAAGCATAACCCCCTTAACTAATGACAGAATTAATAGGCGTACAGGATATACCGTGCTAGCCTCATACCGGTGAATCTTCCAGAGATGATGATTTTTGAAAAACACATCTTGAACATGAATAGGCTTTGTCTTTAGTAAGTTCCCAAGACACTAACTTATGCAGAAATACTGATAATATGACTAGCCTACGAAGAATCTCTCAAACCAATTCTTGGCCATCTACAGTAAGAACTTGGGCGCATTTAACATACTTTATGTCATGAGCAATACACTGCGGATGAATGAATATAAAATTAATAGGGCACTGTATCAACTGCACGCATACTATTACTAGGTTCACTGCACATTCTGCAATTTACATTCTGCAATGTACACAACACTGTAATGTATTAAAACAGTTCAAACTTAAGCAATTCCACTAAATTGAGACCTCCTAAACACTTGAAATAGAAGGTGCTAACTTGAGATATACCGTGCTATGGTTTAAAGTCTTTACGTTTAAATATTATACAACAGTGAACTAAACACCAGTTTACTTACATAGTATTTCTAATCTGCTCGGCGGCCAAACGTGAACCAAATCGAGTTCCTCGCTACACACCATAGCATCCAACAGTACAAGCGATTATATTCCTTAATATTTTTCCGGGATTCACGGCAAAGATAATCAAATGTAATATGAACAGCACAGTGGACAAAATGTTATGCGACGAATTACATTATTTCCATAATATCGTTCGATTAGGCACTGACTGACTAGGCTTACGAGAATGCACACGTTTGGCTATTGACTACGTTCAAACTAGTGTTATGAGCTTCCGCTGAGTCGCGTGTGCATTGAACTGGTTGAGAGCATTGATCACACACGTACACACATATTGCAGCTGTGTCCTGCCCGCGCGCTACAGCAGCTGGTTAGCAGGCAAGACTGTTCCATACAAAATTGACATGTAAATAATAGAGGAGGCGGGGCTTAAGTTCGGCGATTCCATTCTACCAAAAGGATGTACATCATCGCACGCGCACTTGAGCGAAATAGTTCAATAGACAGTCACACTTGTGGCACATACCGAGTAGTGAACTCGCCTATTGTTTTTTGGTGTGAAAAGGAATTTGCTGAAAAGTTATGTAAATTCTTTTTCAGGCATACAAAAAATTGAACAATAAACGTGGCACGCACTCCTGTTATCTGTTTAACCACATGGGGATTTTCCAAACATCCGTAGAATAATAGTCTCGTGTTAAATTAATAAATACACTAACGGGAGTTTGATTTCATTTTCTCCCTTTTCGTCACCTCTGACAACGCGTAGGAGAGGGTGCATAATTTTATTCAAGTAATGACAAATTGGTAAAAAATCTTTAGTGAAGTAAAATTTTGCTTACATAATTGTATAAGCAGCGTAGGCAGTGTGGCAAAACGCTGTATAAATATATGACAAAGCGGTATTGATAAGTAATAGTAAGTTACTATTAGTAGATTAGTATATATTTGGTTTCGCCCCTTGGCTCTTCGCCAAAGAGTCGAGGGGGACTTTTGAAAAAAGTAGTAATAGTTATTTTTTCGAAGACTTTGTCGTTTAAGAAAAATTATTCTTAATTTATTGTAGGGTTCAATTTTTGATCGTCATGATCTTAAAATACACCAGTCTGCTTACATTTTAATCTATGGACATTATAACCCAAACAGACGATACAACTTCGACTTTAAAACAGTTAACATTTAACCTCGACCGCGAGACACTTGTAATATAGAAGACGCTTGGTCAGCTTACAAATGTAAGAGGCAAGGTAATGACATTTCTCTGAGAGTTTGGAGGACTTGAAGTTACTTTATGCTTTTCTAGATGATGTCCAGATTAATTCCTGAAAACTTTTGTGAGGGGGCACTGTCCAACTTCTCCCCTCCCTAGCTATATCTGAATGTTACATCCTCGCTCCCTTCCCTCCTCTCAGTCTCCCCCTTTCAGTTTACCCCAGAGCCTATCCCCCTGTTTGCAAAGTCGTTTAAGTTCCCCACTGTTTCATTGCGAATCTCCGTCTGATATTGAGTTAAAAACCTTTAAGTGCTTGCCTGCGAAACGGCTGTCACTGGCTTCACCCACACGGTTTATTTCTAAGTAACGATGAGATAAAAGAACTTTGTTCGACCTCTGCAGGCTGTTAAAGTGCGCAAGACTTATTTACTTCAGTTCGATCAGCCTATCCCAAATTAAGACATATTAAGTCTACTTTTCTTCCTAAACTGTACCTGTGGTCGCTTTATAACTTTACACAGCCTACAATTGTATATTGATTTTTACGAAAAGCGTCACAGTCAAGCAGCTCAGAAAAGACGAAATTTGAACTAGACTTTCGCATAGATAAAAAATTAAATTCCAATGAAAATTTTGCTATGTCCTTCCAAAAGATATTTTTTTTCTTGGGGGGTCAGGAGGGGACGGGTACTCAACTCAATTGCCAAAAAACGTCTTACACTGAGGTAATATGCGATTTGTACCTGAAGGCCAGCAAGTTATAAGATATAAAGATATAAAAGTGAAACATTTTTTTCTTTTTTCTTTTTTTTTTTTTTGTTAGTCGGAACCCAACCAAAGCCCTGTTTTTGAATTCCGACGATTAAGTTTCATAAAATTTACCAAACTGGGTACTTTGTTAATTAAACATAAATCCTCTTTAAACGAAAACTCGTTACTTTAATTCGTCCTAAGATTACTGACGAGTAAAAGGTATTCTTTTCAAGTTTGCCGAAGCTTTAAACAAAATTTATCACATCACTATTATGAATTCACTGGTTCTACTCGATTGTAAAAATATTCTTAATTACAATTCTTTGACCAAAACTTCAAGTTACAAGTTACTTGTAGTGTACAAGTTACTTGCCCTCCCTCGAAGCAACAGCAACTCCCTGCTCGAAGCCATATCACACGGACCAATCCGAGGTCGGCTTATTTCGTTATCAAAGAATCATGCAGGTAAATTAATAGCGAAAGGTGTTTCTTTGACGCCATCAAACAAAAGATCGGTGACAGGTCGTAATGATTAACACCCGGTATTCCCCTAAATACTTTAGCCAAATACAGAATTGCTCCATAAGTGCCCTACTAATCCGATAAGAAATCCCCCCTCTGTAAATGGACTCATCTTTGTCAACAGCTGATGAGCTATTGTTGGAACCTATACAACCAACACTCTTTAATCTCCAGGGATAAGACATTTCCGGTCTTATCTTGTTCCGTCCTCAGAGTTTATCAAAAACAAACGACATTGGGTGTAATCGTGTTTGCTCGTAGGGTCCCCCGCGGGCAAATCGGGGACCAAGTAAGGGCTCAAGTTAACGGGAAAGTGACTGCACAGTGAGGAAGCTCAGCTATTGTTGTTTTAAAGGAGTAGTAAGAATGTTAGTCGTTCATGAATTGAAGTCTATTGCAGGGTTGTCGTGTATGGTATGGAATCTTATTGTTGCCTAGATTTCCAGACACGTTCTTTTAGTTGAAGTGTACATGGTCTACAATGTATAATGTATTCAAACCTTAAAATACTCTGAAAAGCGTTTTTTTTAAGAGCGAATCACGTTCTAGGCTCAAGATAGCATTTCACGACAAAGTCGGATGTGGCGAAAGATTGGACCACATTAAAGCTAACACTTGCTTTCATCAACTGAATGGGGTTTCTGCGATAAAAGGAGGTAGATAAGAACGGTAATCCTAGGGACACCATTGAAAGCAATTTCAACAAGGTGGCCTATGCTCATTCATGTCATGTCACTATTTAGCTTCTCAATCCTCACCGACCTCCCCTCGTTGGACCAGATGCCAACTTCTTGGAATTCGAAAGCTGAAAATCATTAGCTTAATTGTTTCTTGGAACAAGGGCATTACTGTGGAATACTAAAAGGAGTTTCTCTTTGTACTTGATAGGGATTCTGGTTGTTCTTTTTTTTTTGTCATAACAGTTCTGTCTGGAAAGTTGCTTTCGGCATTACAATGCATCTGCATCCTAAGACACCACATATACTCGGAACGAGATTGGGAACTAATACGAAAATAGCATAACTGTATCTTTTACTCTGACCTTCCCCTCCCTAAGCATGAAACCGTTATAAATAAATGAATCGGCCACTTTTCTGAACACACAACTTAGAAACGTGCACACACTTGAAAAGTGCTATAGCCTATTGATTATTGCACTATTTGCTCAACTTGTGCCGTACACTTTTCTTGTCTGGTATTGTCCTAAGCTGGTTTTAACTCCATTGTTGTAACACAGACATGTGTCATGGGCTTGTATCTACTTCAACTCGACGTTTTCGATGAAAAGTGGAAGCACTGTCAATGTCATCATCATAAATATTGCGTCTTATCAGCGCCTCACGTCGCCATGTCTGCTAACAAGACGACAAGTCTTCGTAATGATAACCGCTAAAATCGATACAGAATTGCGGCACCCTGATAAACACCAGACGCGGAGTCAAGAGACGGGAAGCGACGTAGAATGAAGGACTTCACGAGAGCTTTCGACACTAATTTAGGCAAATATTTATACACTTCAATAATGTTATAGCGGAAGTGAATGACTTGAGAGAAGTTTCGAATTTGACAGAGATATAAGAATGACACGGGCTTTATTCAAAGCTAATTTTTAGGTACAAATCATGTACTTGTGACGGAGCCAAGGTGGGCTGTGTTACATCTAAACTTTAAACAAAACCGTTCTATGTTGTAGTTTTTTGTATCGATGTAACCGCATTTAAAACAAAAGTTTCCTGGTAGTAAAAAATTTATTGTGACTTGATTTAAAAAAAATAGGACATACATGAATTAGCAGACATGTAATCAAGTCGCGACTTGAGTCACAACCCTCTGACTAGTTTGGGGAATTTTCTCCTATTGAAATAACACAGACTCGAGTCGATGAGGCTTGAGTCGCTAAAATAGCAGCAGTTGACTTGACTTGCCGAGAAAAGAGCGACTTGACTACATCTCTGTGAATTAGTATAGACGTATAATTGTCAAAATCGGAGCGAATACATTCTACACTGTTGGCAGGTTCGGAGGCCTGATATGAGTAAAATGAGGGCAGCATTTATATTTCAGAAATTAAATAATTCAGACTAAGAGGCTTGATCTACCGGTGAGTTGCCTCAGATCTACTGAGGGACTATTGGTCAAGATTTCTGGAAAGAAGTACGGTAGCTCCAAATTCTCGAAAAACAGTCACTTAATAAATAAATAAAAAAAATAAAATAAATAAATAAATTTAGGCGCACCGACTTGATCGAACTGACAACACCCCCGTACACACATGCGCGCGCACAACTTGTCTGAGTTGGGTTTTTTCCACATTTACAGAATATAGTCTGCCGAGCTATGAATGCAGTCCCCCGTTTATAGTAATGAGATATCTACACTCCTGAGATGTCAAAAGTGTTTCAACAAGCTACCTCCGTTCGACTGAGTAGTAAAGTTAATCGGTTCCAAGATTAAAACGACGAATTTGTTTAAACTCCAAACAGCCTTTATTTTCCCTTAAACGAATACAATATTTAAAGGGAGTGCAGTCGCCCGCATATTTCTGAAATCATCAGCTAAATGTTACACTTCTCCTCTTACTTCTTTACAAGTATTCTCCCTTTATATATGTTAATCAAGGAGCAATTTTACATGAATTCATCAATCCAATTACAAAAGTATTGTCACACGATGGAAAAGAGCCATACATGAATCATGTTATCAGGGTATACTAATTCACATTTGGGTGACTGCATTTTCCCTTTAATCATCGCTTCGAATCCAGACACACAGTATACATCAGTCTACAAGACACGCAGCCCGCAAAGCGAACACAGTGTCTTTTTCAGCCCATCTAGAAAGGAACAGCATAAGCCTAAATTGTAGATGAACAACCGAAGGGAACCACTGGCAGGCTACATGACTGCAGGCTGTTGTATGACTCTTGTACTGTAAATAGGGTAAACACTGGATGTGAGGCAAGATTTACCGTGGATGGTCTGAGAATCTGAAACTATCAAGCACGAAGTCTGCTGGGTGGGTTGATCTATATGTTTATTTCAGAAGGTAAACATGATAATTCATAACGAAAAGAGGTGTTGGCAAACAGGAAATAAAATAAAATAAATCACGATTTTATTACACTGGTGTTATCTATGTACGAGTGACTGAGAGCCTTAAAGGGGCTCATTGACTTGACATAAATTATTTTTGTGATGAGTTTGAAGGAAATCATTGCATGACAAAGCTTCTAATTAGCCTCATTACTCATGTTTCACTTCCTACAGTTACTGAAAATGTGAGAAATTGTATTGTTTTTGTGGAAAGGTATTGCATATGATTACTACATAATGGTAAAAAGTGTCTGGTCACAAAGTTGTAATAAATGATTTTAATCATTAATTATCCTATCATTGCCATTTTAGTTGTGCGTCAGATGTGCAGAATCTCTTAGTTTGATCATTTACCATCAAGATGTGAGTAAAACTCAACACTTGTGAAAAAAATCCTGAATTTTGTGAACCAACTCAATAAGCCCCTTTAAAGTAACAAAAGGTTGTCACTTGATAACTTTACTGAGAGATAAGGGGGGTTCAAAGGACTTTCTAAATTGAGACGCCCTCCAACACAAAAGACATAATTGACACGAAGAAGGGCATAAAACAATTGAACATTAACCATGACAAACTGTTTAATTGTAGACACATACAACCTAATCATGCAGTATACATACTTAAAAGTTTATGGTGCGTGGAAATGGTATTGTTAGGACACACAATATATACGGAAACATTATTGGGAAACTTCCCAGACTCTTTTCTTCATGAAATCGCGTCCCAAACAGCTACGAAAGTTTTGAAGTAAATTTGTCAAGATGTTTATGATCTATTTTACGTTTTAAGCTTTTGTCAAATCGCGACTTGTATATCCACCTGGTCTGATTTGCGCACATTCATTTCCTATCGGTGATTCTCGAGGTATGAGCAGAAAGTTATCACATTTTCGATCCAATGTAAACTTGAAGCAAACACACGTGACATCTGACCTTAATAAACACTAACTTGTTAACCATAAGACTTTATTACAAGCAATCTTCTCCTCTATAACCTCATACTTTAGCATAGCAGAATTTAATGATGACGCCATGAATACGAAAGAAGCATGGGTAAGCAATACAATAGTAACACTTGCTCTACGTTAACTCATTTTTTATATTCTCAGTTCCCATCATGCCTAGCAATCATTTAAGTCTGCTATTCAGAACGCAAGGGGGCATGTGAATTTTACAAAATTTACATTTCCCATTGAGAACAAAATCTTTTTCTTTTTCATGGTCAAACAATAGATTGAAAATCAAAGCATTGTTCATCAATATTCGTCTGCTTTCTTCAAAAGTTACATATCTGATAACTTCGTCATATAGCTATACATATCTCGAGAACAACACACCGGAATCAAATGTAAGTTCACCAGAAAGCGGAGATTTAGTTCCTCTCTCACATAATACAACGTTTTGGCTCAAACCCAATTTGTTTTGCAGTAAAGAAGCAAACACCGAAAACAGGGTTTATTAACATCAATTTTGAAATATTATTAAAATTAATTTCCAGAGAGTCGTAATTAGAACGTGTAATTGCTTATTGTCCTATGTTCATTACACCGTGTTTAATCACGATACACATATAAAGCAATACCCACTGCCATGTCTAGTTCTGCCTGTCTGCAGGTCTATTCGCACTGAATGAAGTGATCACATACCATAGTGAAAGCTGTGTGTTTTATTGTTGTACAATTCCGTAAACAGGCTTGCTCGTTAAATTTTTTTGTTATACATAAAGCAAAATTAAATCCCCTTTAACAATGAGCCGATGCAAAACGTAAATGTACTCAAATGAGGTTAACTATGTTTTTAAAAGGTCGAAAAAAGATGTTTCGGAATTCTTTGATGTCCCTTTGAGACATAGCCTGCAAGGCGAGCTTCAGTTTTCAAAACGTACTGTGAAATATTTCATTTTGGGTTAACCTAAAGAGGTAACAAATAGGGGTGCTCATCCTTGAAAAGAGGAAGTGGAGGCATACTATAGCCCCGCTGTATATTCTCCTGGCTTAGCACCCAGCCCCCACCGCCGCTCCCTGCGCTTATGGTTACGACAGCTTGACACCGTTTAAGGCCCTTGGCAATGACAGTAAACGGCAGTTTCAATACGTATCATGCTTGGTTCATTTTGATAATGTGACAATTTTTTCTCACTGAATTGTTACATTTACGAAAACTTAGTCACGGTACTTAACAGTACTTTACTGATATTTTTAAACCTCATTAAAGATACTTTATCATACTGGTGGCTGAAATAAGAAGAGACATGATAGCTTTAACTCAGTAAATTTGGGTCATTGCAAATATCATTGAAGAATTTTATAACAACGTTATGACTTTTGGTTTTACGTGAACAAGGGCAAAGTATGTGCGGTAAGCTTGCGCACCCTTCTTAGTACAATATAGGCCTACAACCTACAGCATAAGTGAAATTTCAAGTGCACTCAGTGGCATGCATATATATACCCGGCACATAGTTGCGTAGTGGGGGCTTGAGATCTCCGGGTGATTTTTCAAGAGGGAAAAAGGGGGGGGGACTAAACAAATTTTCAAAACAATGAGAATGTCTGCACAAAAAGTTACTCCAAAGCTCTAACAAAGTTCGCACCATTTGCGTAGAATCCATCTTACTTAAAGGGGCTCATTGAGTTGATATCAATTATTTTTTGACCGAGTTTGAAGGAAATCATTGCATGACAATGTTTCTAATTAGCCTCACTACCCATGTATCACCTTCTATAGTTACCAAAAATGTGAGAAATTGTAGTAGTTTTGTGTACAGGGTTTACATCTGATTAATACATAATGGTAAGAAGTGTCTGGTCACAAATTTGTAATAAATAATTTTAATCATTAACTACCCTATCATTGCCATTTTAGTTGTGTGTAAAATTTGCAGAATGTCTTCAAGTTAGTTTGACCATTTATCACAAAGATGTGAGTTAATCTTAACAGATGAGAAAAAATCATGAATTTTGTGTACCAACTCAATAAGCCCCTTTAAACGGAAGTTCTCAAGCAGAGAGGACATTTTTTCTCCTTCCCCAGAGCGACACTCCTTGCACGGTGTGACAAAACATGCGGCTCTCTGGGTGTCAGCTATTAAAGTGGTTGTAGCCAAATACTCAGCCTGTTTGGACGGACAGGCTAGCTATTATACTTGGATCCAGGAGTGGCCACTGGTCATAGCTGGGAACAATAGCGGAAATAAAAACTTCCTGAAATCCTTCCCCTCCCCCACCCTACCCCATTCACTTGGCTAGGCATGGGTCGACACTCAACCCTGTAATACCAGGGAGCTCTCTACTCATAAGCACCTGTGCGGTATTGAAAAAATACACGCGTCGCTGAACATGTTTGGGTCAAACACTCCGATAAGTGCACACATCAATGTTAATATATATAGCGCCATCAGTTATTCTTTTTACACCTTGAAAAAAGGAAGTTGTTTGTGAGCGTAATGATCGGATTTACGCAAAGTAAGGAGTCCCAATCATGATTTTGTATGATCTGAGTATCGGTTATCTCTCGTCAAACGCTTTGAGTGACGGTATGTTTACAAGCAAAGACCTTTTTAGCAGAAATGGTCAGTTCCTTTACGATGGCAATAAGCAATAGACAAGAAAATTATAAGAATCAATCCAAAGTTTCCTCGTAAAGCGATTCGAATTGAGCAATCGTTTTAATTACAGATTAAGTCAAAGCTGGGGTTGTTAGAGTGCCAAAACTTTTTGTAGCTAATGTAAAGGTATCAGAAAGAGGTACATCACTGGGTTCAGAGGATTTGAACTTCGCTTCTACGTTTGGGAGGTGTCCTTCAGGGCCGTTGCATACGTAGCAGATTGTACGGCATATTCCTTGTTCGGTCTGGTTTGGGAAACCGAGGAGCTGAGCAAACAGAGTCCACTCCGCGGGGTATCAGTGCCGTAGCTCCTTCGGGGAGCAGAACTCCTTCGGGGGTAAAGTTTGGTTTCGCCTCTTGGCTCTTCGCCAGAGAGTCGAGGGGACTTTTGGAAAGTACGTTTGGGGAGGCAAATGATGTCCACCACAATTTGAAATAATATTAAGACCGGGTTTAATTAAAGGAGTATATATTGTGTTTACTCTTCATCAAAATGGTGCAGAAAGAAAACATGCGTTGCTTAAAATAATGAAATAGCCCACAGATTACAAGAGCTATGGATGTTGCATCCTTTGAAAATTGGAAATCGAGGGAGAACAAATTATTCATGAATTTACAAAGCAGTGTTTCTTTCTATGTGACAATGCATTAGCATAGGCCTACACATATGTAAGAGGTTTTGAGTTACGCACACTTTTCTTATTATAAACGCAATAATTTTAACTGTTCGTTCTTTAGTCATGGAACTTAGAGAATTTCGTCCCTTTATGATTATGTGGCCTATAGAATATGGGATAATGCACTGGACTGTAGGTGTCCCAAACCCCTTTAAACGGCACACGTGGTTTTTTCCCAGGTCGATTGGGGGCAATTTTATTTCTTGCCCTAACCCTAACCTTAAACCAGTCGAAAAAAAACGCTAGCGGCGCCTCCTAATCCCCAGTATCGAGAGCAGACCCTGCAACGACATTGCAAGGATTTTACCAGGTTCAGTCTCATGGTATTTCAAATAAGCCTAATGCTGTTAAGATGTTCCCTTTAATCAGTCAATCGTGACATTAGGAAGTAACACTTTCATGGTTGTTAACTCTCCGGTTTCGTTATCTTTCCGTCGAACGAGGAAACTTTCGAAGTTCCCACAGTCATTAGTTAGACTTGCAACCTCGCCATGGTCCTACCAAATAGGTTGAACCTCCTTAGTCTTTTTTTTTCTGTAGGAACAGTGGCAGCACCCCGGGTTTGTCTCCTACAGCAGTGGCCTGCATTGATGGCCGCAGGATCCCCTGTCACTCTAAATCACATCTAAATATCGTTGAAGCCATGAACCAGCTATAGTGAGCAGGGTACCATGAAATATCGAGGGAGAGATTTTGAAAGGCAAACCAGCGTCGTACATAGAGGGAATGGATCGCTTCTAGCGTGCGAGGTCCCGATGCTGCATGCAGAGGCTATACTCCTCATAGCCATTTGGAAGAATTCCACTCTTTTGCATGACTTCGATACAAAATTTCTGCACTTTAAAAAGTAAGAAACATTCTAAGCCTATGGCTATCAATTCGAAACATTTTCATATTTCATGAGCAGTTAATATAAAATTCCTCCCCACAGTCTTCATATTATTTTCCTGGCTATATGTGGATGTGAACATAATCAAAGTGCAAGTGAGAGTGAGATGGTTTATTCATTAGTGGCTCCCATCGACCATGGGAACACCTTCATCCGCCTACCGTCCTATAATATTTCCTGCCTATAAACGTTTTTATCCCACAAAATTGCACATAATTATTTAAGATAAGCCGAGGACACGGATGTAAAATTCGGTAGTGATGGGCAGCTCAATATTTAAAGACGCTAAATTTCAAAAAGATCACATTCTCTTTTGGCCCTAATTTAAAGTTGCCGCCAATTTCTTGTGCTTCACGCTAGATGTGGTCCTGAGTGGCCTAGGTTGGGAAATGTTTTGTATAGACCATATGATATGGCAATAAGCCCGGAAAGCCTTGAGAATATATACATATAAAAATTTTTGTAGGCCCTCATTTTCTACATACGACATAGACAATGTGCCCAATATGTATGTCTGTAGGGTAATCAGTGTCTTAAGTGGCTCGCGTCTGGACTCAGTGAATACCGAATCGTACGAGTGTGAGTGAATGTTATTCTTTTGGTAGAGTCCAAACTTTTCATCCAACTGTACCTTTTTTTTTTGCTGTGGCTTTTTTTTTGGGGGGGGAGGGAGGGGGCTTGTGTTCTTTTAGGCCACAGGCTTGCGTGTCCTTCATAAAACTGTCAATGTGCATAGGCGGAAACGGGGGGCTGGGGGTGGGTGGATGGAGGATATATCTCTCCTTTGAAAATACCCCAGTTGACTTTTACCTTTTCACACAAATCTTCGCCACTGTCACTGTGTAGAAACAGGAAGGGTTATTCTTCAGCGAAAACTCGATCACTACGGTAAGTTCACTGTAAATTCACTCTAGCGAAATAAGCAATCGAACTCCATCTTTACTTCAACCTAAACAGTACCCCGCGGAGCGTACTTTGCTTCTCAGCTTTAAGGCTTCCCAGTGCCGAACAGCCTGCTACGTACAACCTAAACAGCAGTCATGTCCCGACTATAGAGACAAAACTTTGACGGTTAGTCAGTGCAGGGAGGTGCCACCACTCCCTGGTCAGTTTTAAAAGTTAGGTCTACATCCTGCGAAACAGCCAACATCGGAACAAAGGCCTACAGCCAGACTATTTTTTATCAGTCTGTCGTATTGACTATGCTTTCGTCCGGGCTCTTGGTTTTCAACCAAATAAACGTAGCGTCCAACCACTGTGCAGGCAGACTGAATTAGGCAAGGCACACTGTGTTTTGGATCACTTGACATAAAAGCGGGGCAAGTCACTGACATTGCTACCCCAGTGCAACTTTGTAGAGCCATAAATATTTAAGAATTCACTGAAGTCGGGATACAATCATCTGTGGTGGCCCGATAGGCCTAGTTCGCGGCATTTTAATAGAGTCAGTGACCACTTCCCCGGTTTTCGTAACTTATAGCTCGCACTTCTTAC
>WURT03000028.1:610147-623955 GCA_009936505.3 Holothuria glaberrima
CCCCTTAGACCCCTCCCCCAGGCCGGCGGTCGATAAATTTTTCAGGCCCTGGAGGCAAACCCTGCTGGCACCCCTGCTTGTATAGATTTAAAGGCTTTGCATGTTCAAATGAATTTGGATTGAAATGCTTCATCCAGAGAAGTTTTGCGGGAGAACGTTTCTTGCATTCTTGGTGATACCTCTATTAAGTTGATTCACACTCAATACTCCTCATTTGATTTCAGCAACTCAAAATGTAATGCCATAATAAAAGTTTTGAAAACATTGGGTGCTTTTTTTTTTTTTTTTTTTTTTTTCTGGTGTCTTGATCAGTAGCGTGTTTGAACACTTTTTGTTAATGGACTTTCATGTTTACTTCAACAGGTACGCAATCTGTGCTACATGGTGCAACGGAGGGAGAAACTTAGTCGGCAAATGCTGAGACTAAGAGAGGGTCTCTTTAAGAAGCAATGTGAATTCTTCAATGGCAACATTTCTAGGATGACTGAGGAGGAGGTTGATTGGGCTGCCCGGGCTGGGGAAATCAGTGCCCGGGTACCTTTTCCAATGTCAGAGGATGTCATTCTCAACAAGTGGCTGTCAATACCATCAGATGGTCCAAAGCTGATGCTTGACGATGAAGATGACACAGCTTCGGAGGATGACTCTGATCTAGAAATGGAGGCAAAGAAAGAGAGAGACAAGAAGAAAAGAGAAAAGGCTGCAGCAAGAAAGAAAAAGGAAGCTGAGGCTACGGCTCGATTAAAAGAAAAGCTAGCTCAGGTGAAAGGTCCTGTCTCCAGTAATACTCGAGGTGTAAAACACCGGCGAGTCTCAAGTATGGATGGGAAGATTATCTATGAGGACGAAATAAGGTCCCGCAAGGGGGGCACACCAAATTCTTATATGTCTGATACCTCGTCAGTTATTAAGGAAGAAGGGGAAAGTGAGAAAAGTGATTCAGTTGAACCTGAAAGGGAGAGTCGATTGCAAGGTGACTCACCAGAGGTGAAGATCAGTGAAAGTGAGTCCCCAGAGATAAATAATAGTGATGAGAAGAAGACAGAAAAGAACAGAGGAAATGAAAATAGATCTCAGAAATCAAAATTAAAGAACCCAGTTAAAGGGTTAAAATCAGAGAACTTTAAAGAAAGGCCAATATCAAAGAACAAGCAAGAGAACAGAGAGGATTTCAAGAAACATCGGAAAAAAGACAGAGTGAATTCTAGTCATAATCATAAGTTAGATATGAAGTCACCGCCAGTTAAGAGGAAAAGTGTTGAAAACAAAGACAAGGACTCTAAACATTCCATCAACAAGAAAGATCGCAAAAATTTAAAAGACCCAAAGCAGAGGAATGTGTTAGGCAGACACAAGACACCTGCTTTAGAAAGGAGTTCAGAAAAAAATCACATAAAACAAGAGGAAAAGCTTCATTTTTTAGGTCGAGGTCTGGAGGTCAAAGAGGAGTGGACATATTGGCAAACTTCTGAACAAAGGAAGTTGCAGTCAGAAAAAGAGGTTCGGCATGATGAGGATAAAAATGCTGCTGAATTCCTCCTACAGGAAGTAATGGACGACAAAGATTTGATGCCCATCACACCCTTTGAGGATGGAAATGCCAAGCCCATTATTGATGATTTCATTGAAAGGCACACAGAAGATCAAAGTGCAGCAGATTTTCTTGCCAATGAAATCTTCGATGAGAAGATCTCCAACCAAGACGTAAAAGATAAATTTACTCCTCTTATTGGTTTGCTAGAGAAAGAGCAGGAATTGATTGTTGCGGAGAGGTTACTCAATGGATTGGATGATGAGAAAATTGTTGATTGGAAGTGTGAGGACTTGTTGAATTCTAAGTCAGAAAAGATTACTGAAACTGGTGTGGATGTTGAAAGAAGACAGGAGAGTTTGGAAGATAAATCAGAGGACTTACGTCCAGTGGAAAATGTAAAAGTAGCTAAAAGTAAAGACAGTAAAGCAGTGGCCTCCTCTGATGCCATAAAAAGTAGTAAAGGAGAAGTGAGAACACACCATCCAGAAAGAACAAGGAAAGATGTACTCAAGAAAAATCATAGGAAATCAGATAGTCACAAGGAGAAGAAAAAATCAAAGACGGGGAAAGATCACTCAGAGTCAAGTGAAGGTACCTCAGTAACATCGCATGTTTCAAATAAAAAAGAGTCAATCTCAGGGAAAGATTTAGCACAATCAGAGTGTGCCAGACAAAATGGAATGTGTGAAAAATTGGAGAAAGATACTAGCGTAGAAAAGAAAAAGGAACTTGATAAATCTGAAAGGACAAATCATGTCAAAATGAAAAAGAGGAAAGAGAAACACCAGAAAGAGAAAAGATTAGACGAAGGGGACACTAAAGAGAAGGTCAAAGGTAAAAAATCAGAAAATCAAGAAAAGGGTCTCAAATCCCCCAGGGAGGAACGCAATAAAAAGATGGAAAAATCTTCAAAGAAGACGAGCCATAGTGGTCAAGAAAAAGAAAATAAGAGTCAGAAAGTTTCAGTGGACAACAGTCAAAGAGAAAGTAAAGATGAAGTTAGACATGCAAAGAAAGACAAGCATTCTAAAGAGAAGGAAGCAAAATTAAATATGTCAAAACCCTCTAAACACCATCATGAAAAAGCAGAGAAGGGGCAAAAAGCTGAGAAAGAAGCTGAAAGTGGAAAAGAACCTAAGCCATCTAGACTGGAGGGCATTGAAAAGACAGCCTCTGAAAAGACTCCCAGAACTGTGGAGAAAAAGAAGAAAGAAAGAAACAGCAGTAAGGAATCACTCTCTTCTGAAGCACCTCTGGTTTTGAATGACAGTTCATCTGTAGAAAAATTGGAAAGGAGTGAAAAACAGAAATATGCCAAATCAAAAAGGGATGATGTGGAGAGACAGTCAAATAGAACCAAGGAGATGGTGACAGAGACTAGGAAAACGAAAGAAATGCCTGTCTTGCCTGTGGAGAAGTATGATTCAGGTCAGAACCCCAAGCTGACAAAACATAATACTTGCGAACAAAAAGTCAGTTCGACAAAGAAGGACAAAAAACAGTTAATATCCAAACCTGCCAATTCTCAGCTTAATGGGGAAGAGAGTTTTAAGGAGCCTAGGTCAAACAATGACAAGAGGTCTAAATTGACTCCTAAAGAAACAAATGGAAATGAGGATATGCCGTCTTTGGTTTCTCAGGTTGAAGATGTACCTTCTGATGATTGTAAGCTCTCCATCTTTGATGTTCAAGGAATAGATGATGCTTATCACGAGGATAAATCAGTGGACACTAACAATTCAGCATCCATTTTTGATTGGGATCCTAGTGAACAACTCTTTGAGCCTGAGAGGAGACGGTCATCTCGTAGGGCAAGCTCAGTCTCCAGTGAGAGAAGTTCACAGGCTGATGCTGAGTCTACCGATGATTCAGAGGGGGCTGTAATCAGGAAATCAAAGAGAAGGAAAAAGGAGTCTTCAGCAGAATCTCTATCATTGACAGATACCGTAAACAAAGGTGCTGCCAAGCAGATGTTAGAATTGAGAAGGTTATCAAGGAGGAGAGGTTCCTTGTCTAGTGACAGAAGCTCATTGGCTGATTCAACCGATGAATCAGAGGAGGTTTCTAGCAATACAAGTTTGAAATCTGCCCAGAAGACAACCACACCTTTATCAGTGCATTCAACAGAATCTGCAAAGTCAGTTGAGATGCCTGTGAGGAAGGAGAGTAAGGCCGAGACTCGAAATGAAACAAAGAAAAAGAGACCATCATCGTCAAAGTCCGCATCTTTGGAGAAATTTGGAAAAGATGCTACCAGCAAATGTGATGCTGGAAAGAGGAGTGTTTCTGGTTCCAGACCAGTTTCAAGGGATAGCTCAAGTGATCAAAATATTATAGAATCTTGTAAGACTGCAAAAGAGAAAGACGTCTCTGTTGAGGAGTTGAAAGAAATTCCTAGCAAAAGTGCTCCCATTTCTGAGCGAGGGAAAAGCAGTTCTTTTAAATCAGCTGTTGCAGAAGTAGGGAAGAAATATCCTCCCAGTCAGAGAATTTCAAAAAATAGGAGGGCCTCACTTGACAGAGCTGAAGCACATTCTCAGGGAGCTTCTGAGGAGAGTAAGAAGAGGGAGACCCAGGAGACCTTTATTGATACCTTTAATGGAAATATTCCTGCCTCCAGTGTCAGGTTAGATAAAAATGCTGCTAAGCAAAGAAGTGTAGCAAAATTGAGAGCTTCCTCAGAAAGAGTTTCGTCAGGGAAATCAAGAAAAGAAGAATTAAAAGGAAAGAAATATGATGAAGTATCAGAATGTCCTAATCTGGTACCACAAATACCCCTAGAATCACCAGAGCAACATCAACAGTTAGGCAGCTCCCAGTTTATGCCACAAGTACCCCCAGAGTTGCCTCAGCAAACTCAATCATTTGGTAGCTCCCAATTGATACCACACTTGCCCTCAGAGGTGCCTCAGCTAACTACACCATTTGGCAATTCTGAGTTTATACCACAGGTACCCCCGGAGTTGACTCAGCAGAATCAGCCTTTAGGTAGCCCCCAGTTGATACCACAGATACTCCCTGAGTTGCATCTGCAGACTACACCATTAAGCACCTCTCAGTTGAGTTCACAGGTACCATTAGAGGTGCCTCAGCAAACAACACCATTAGTCAGCTCCCAGTTGAGCCCACAGTTACCATCAGAGGTACCTCAGCAAGTTACACCATTGAGCAGCTCTCAGTTGATACCACAGAGACCCCCAGATTTGCCTCAGCAAAGTACACCTTTAGGCAGCTCTCAGTTGCTACCACATTTAGCTTCTCAGGTATCTCAAGAAGCACCGAGGGTAGGCAGTCCTCAGATGATTCCTCAGTTGACACCAGAGGTGTCTGTGGAAAGGCCTGTGGTAGACACCTCTCATTTCATACCTCAGTTACCTGGTCAAGCTCCTCATGAAACACCAAGTGTAGACAGCCCTGAAGGAATTCCACAGTTAACAGCAGAGGTTTCTCATGCCATGCCAGGGGTACAGAGTCCACAATTGATACCTCAACTTGCACCACAGGTGCATCCTGAAATATCTCACAGCCCTTCGTTGGTTCCTCCTGGCATGTTCCCAATGAATGACTCATGGATTGGACAAAAGACTTCTCTTGAAAAGATGGAGGATCTACTAGAAACATCAGGTATAGACTCTTTTACCCCTCAAAGAGAACAACTGGGAGTTCAAGTTACAAAAGCAGAGGAAATATTTAACTTCCCATCCCAACCATTAGGTGAAGCAAAAAGTACACAAGCCACAGAGTTGTTTGATGTACCTCACAATAGCTATGCCTACAAAGGGGTCACCAGCATACCATCGTCAGTTGTCAACAGTAGGAGATCAAGCAGTCGTCGGCAAGCTGTTTTATCCAAAAATGTAGAGGTTCCTCAGGGTATGATTCCAAATAGGGGCCTCCAGTCTTCAAGTGAACTAAAACCTCCCATGCTGGACATACTCAGCTCTGATTTCTCCGAGTTACCTCTGGAGCTCAATGCAATGACCCCTTCCAGTGACCCTCGGAAAACTGGAAACATTCAGACTTTGCTCACTCCTGTCCCAGGGTTAAGTGACAAGAAGGAAACAGCATTTGTTGGGGACATTGTTTCAGATTCATTTGAACCTCTTGAAAAAAGCATTGACATGGAACCTCTGAGTGACATGAAGGCAGACCTTTTGTCATCTCAACCAGGTCCATTATCATGGAGATCAGAAGAAGACATCACATGCCCTGCCAAACTGCCAATCAACAAAGACTTTAATAAAGGTATTCGAAGAAGAAGTGTCCCCATTGCCACACCTGAGAAATCTGAGCCTATGAGTGTGCCAAGGAATTTGAGGAGAAACAGTAGTGTGATGACTGACAGGCAGTACCCAAATCAACTTAACTTCCCTCTACATGAAATGGCTTTGTTCAACACTCTAAGACCAACTGATGGGGTACCAGGGAGCCGGTGGGAACCACCAAGGATGGTTAACAATCAGTCAGTACTAGATAGCTATACCATGTCAGAAAAGATGAATGTTTCAGGAGACAAGCTGTTTAGAATGTCCAATCGTCATATTCAGAAAAGGTCTGATCCTCCTTCATCAAAACAGGAGGGAAGCTGGCGCGAGATTTTAGACAACATGCCATCCGACAGTGGACAGTTTGGCTGGAACCCTTCTGACTTACCAGAGTTTATTACTCCTCTCCCACCACCTATGGTACCTCCTTTCAGTGGTATCATTAGTAACAATGTGAGTTTTGTTCCAGAGCCTCAAAAAACAGAAAAAAGTTTTCCTGAAGACAAAGCTCCAACCAAAGAGGATATGGAAACAGCCAAAGAAAAGGAAAAAGAAGTGCAACAGACATCAGATAAGAGCTTGGTCCCTTTGAATTCTGAAAATGGAGTTTACTTTCACAAGAAGCTTTCACTGTCTTTGAATCAGCGTAGGAGGGAGGAGAGATGTAAGACAAGGGATTCTCAGGATTCTCTCACACAAGAAAATCCAAAGCTTTCACATTTTGAAGCTCTTTCATCGACTGACCATTCTAAAGATAATATTTGTAAGTCAGTGACCTCGTCTGATACAAGTGATTTATCAAATGATCTTAAAGAAAAGGTGGATGACAGTGCATCACTATTAGGGGGTAAGGACACCGGTAATCAGGGTTCTGGAGACATTGGACATCAAGTTAGTGCTACAAGCATCAGCATGAAAAAGGATGAAAAAGGAGAAAGAGGAAGATTTTCAAGGAGGCTCAGAGAGAGGAAGAAGGCATCTGATCCAGAAACTGATGTAGATGTGCAGCAGAGTAAGAACAAAGAAAAGAGAAGATTGGATGAGGAAAGGAGAAAAGTGGATGAGAATAGAAATCTTACTCACAAACCTCTAGAGGAAGTTATTGATGCTGAATCAACTGGGACACAAGCTGACATAACAAAGGATCCATTAGTGGCAAAGAATCTTTCTTTGAGAATTGAAGAAAAGGACCTCTCCAAACCCTGTGACCCATTGGCAATGGCAAAGAAATCTGAGATCACTAATGTAAAAGATGGGAAGCATGAAATTGTTCAAAGTCTCTCCAGTCATCCTAAGCGTGTCAGTGACAAACAGTCTCCAAGAAAGGAGGATGGTAGTTCAAGGAGTCTGGGAAAAAGGCATCTTTTAACAAATGAATTTAATAAACATATTCGAGGCTCTCCCATGAAACCTGGAAGGGATGGAAGAAAGAAAATTAGTCCTCCTGGAAAGAAAAGAACTTCTGGGAGACGTTCCAAGAGGCAGAAAACTGCTAAGGATGGAAAGGAGAAGAGCTCAGAAGGAGACAAAAGTAAGGGTGGGGTGTTTGACTTTACCAGTGATGAGGACATGGATGAACCAATGCCTGTCAAATTGTCAAAACCGCAAAGCCCAAGAGTGCTCAACAGTGATGGACAGCATGAAACAGCTGATGCTACTTCACTTGTTAAAAAGGCAGATGTGACAGCCACACCAACATTGGAGCAAGAAAGAAGTGAACCAGTCCATGGAGAGAGTCCTGTGAGCACCTCACCTCAAATTTTGCCAGATTCTCAGGGAAATCCCCAAAATATTCTCACAAAAACTGAAGTTTCTGAAAGGTCAGAGATTCAGCCAGTGACAGTAAACAGTAATTCATCTGAAATAAATCCAATCAAGAAGCGATGGTTGGCTAGTGGCAAGGAGAAGAGAAACATCTCTGAAAGGGAGGAAGGGGGAAAGAGGTTGGCATCGGCCAGGGAGGATGGCAGCGGTAATAAATCTGTTGTCACCAGTGATAAAGAAAAAGTTACAAGTCTACCTACTACCACTTCACTTGTGCAACCAGAGGGGGAGCAGCAAGATGGGGAGAGGAGGCGGTCCCTTCGTGTCAAAACCAAAGAAAAGGAAGCTCTGGCCTTGAATCTTCAAAAGGCAAAAGAGGAAGAAGGTCCTGTTAATGAAAGGAGGGCTTCATTAAGGGCTAGAAAGAAAGATGTTCCTGCTACAAACCATGACAGGGAGTCAGGTGATCAAGAAGAGAGCAGTACACACATTTCAACTTGCCCCTCCAAGTCTGAAGAAAGTCATGTTTCTCATGTTGAATCTAAAGATGACTTGGCTCCTCCACCTTTGCCTGACAAAGGGGAACAAGATGTGGTTGAGAATAGCTCTTCTGTGGAAAAGGAAGATGAAAAGTCCAAAGAGTATTTGAATGAAGCGGTAGGTGCACAAACGCAAAGTCAAGAAAGTGATGTTGCAGGTGAAGATGATGTCTCAGAGAGTGGCTCTCACTCAGATTTGAGAATAGAAGGGGCTGATGGTAGGCTGGTCATTAAAAATTGGGGAAAATTTACACAAAAGAGGAAGAAGAAAAAGAAGAAGAAGCGATCTCCCTTGAAAGAAGGTTACAGCACTGGAAGTCACACTAGTAACATACTTGAAGAGGGTAGCTCATTTTGTATTAAGGAAGCCTCTGACGGTCCTAAAAATGGTATACGTCTCAAAATAACCACATTAGATCGATATTTCAAGCCGCTGAATAAGACAACAGGATCTGAGGAAAAAGATCGAGAGCAAGTGTCAGAAAACTTGAACGGGGAACCAACCCAGACACCAATCAAGTTACGTATCTCGAAATCTCTCCTGAGCCCATCTTACAAATCCCCAAAGCGGAAGCATTCAAAATTGGAGAGTGAATCTTCCAACAAAAGCCAGCAGCCAACTAGTCCAGAGAAAACTGCAGAGGGAACTACGGTACCAAAAAAGGACAATACACCACAACCAATGGACATGAATGTTTTTGACTTTGATAGCCATAGTTCAACAGCCATGGATGAGATACCCAAAACTAACCATGGCACACCCAAGCCAACTTCACAGCTAAAATGTGCAGAGGAGCTCAATCAAAGCACAGCAAGCACTGTCATCTCTCCCTTTGACAGTCCGTCCCCTAAAGCCAACGTCACTGAGAAGAGAGAGCTGTGCTACGTCAGTTTTTCAGAAAGTGACCACTCCTCCGATGGAGAAAAACCCCGTCGCAAAAGGAGAAGAAAGAACAAAGAGAAGAAAGTCACGAGCAACAATGACCCAAACTCTATTTCAGATACACTGCAGTTCCTCACTTCAGAAATAACCTGACAGAGCAATAATGGATGAGAGAGGATGCAGTTTCATGGAGAGTGGTCGAGGTACCTGTATCTGCTCCTGGAGTAGCGAGAAGAAGGTCAAGGACAGAGGGGCTCTGAGAGAAGCCAGTAAGCAGTCGGGTGTTGGCTCACATCCATCGGTAGTGAAATGAAGACGTCCAGTAGCCACATTTACACTGCTTAGGATGAGGTGAATATTCTGCAATAATACTAAGGTGTGTGCAAGTACATAGTGAGCACTATTTTTTAGGTCAAAGGTCAAATCCCGAGTGAAAGCTGTTATAGATGGAGGGTCTGGTACACTTTGGGTTTTGTTAATGTCTTTAGTAAGTAACAGAGTTGTTGAGGGTGAGATGGTGCCCAGATGTGGGGTGAACAAAGCCCTTTTATGCTAAATGGATCATTTTCATCACAGCAGCCCTTAGTCCTTGGAAATTTCACTGTTACTTCTCACTGTCACATATTCCCTTTATGGGAGGCCATTATTTTTATCATTATGTCAGCAAATATGCCCCCCATTAAAAAAAAAGATGATTTCCTGTAGTTATATGATTATGCTATTTCAGAGCAACATTGTTTTCTTCTGTCATTCTTACCATTGAAAATGGACATACTGCAAGAATAAGCCAAAAAGTTGCATGGCAATCCAATCACATTTCTTGGTAGAAAATCATTTCCACTTCTTTGTGTTGAACACCATTTGTTTCTTAAATCTTTTTCAAGTTATGGAAGTACATATTGTATTCAAATTTGATTCCCATTGTTTCTTTTAAGTAATAACTAAGTTGACAAAAACTCCTTGGTTGCTGTAAGATGTTGATACGCTTCCTGTCTTGCTGATACCAAAGGTTTAGTATGCTCTTGGAAATGCCTAGATCAGGGGTTTTCTCTAGGGGTATGTGGGGTCTTGGAGGAGGTAGGTGAAGCATCGCTGCTAGTTTATGCATCAGTTTTTGGAGGAGGGGACTGAACAAGATAAGGAAAATCAGTGGGTGATATTTATTTCCATACTAGACAATGTACCAATTCTGTGCACCTCTTTCTAACTCTAATGGTAGAACAATTTAATTTCCAACTGAGGAAAGTGCATACACAGTCACAATTAAATTGTGACAATGGTGTATTGTGTTTGTGAAAAGAATATTTTACTCTGTGTGGGGTATGCATGGTTCATGTATAATCCAGGGGTTTGTCGATGAAAAATGGTTTAAAACCTCTGATGTAGATGGTATGTGGAAGGGGTGAAGCATAAGGGGGATAGCCTCCACTTTCACAAAGTGGTTTGTATTGTTTCACCAATTTAGTTTATTGGAAGTAACTGCTTTATGGTATTAAACAACTATCAGCTTTGAACAGCCTAGCTGAGTATTCTCTTGGTAAAATTGAGTTAAAATTGAAGAAAAAAGTGTTTTGTTTAATACTTTATTATAGTATTGACAACTAAGTGTACTTGGGATTAAATATAATAATGCCTACCTTTTGAGCTTGCATGACTGTGCAAATGTTGGTAGGGGCTAAAAGAAGGGGGGATGCTTATATTTAGATGCTGCTATCACCTCATTGTATTTTTTAGGAATCTTGCTGCAGCCAATACCCAGAAAGCTCTTTCTGTGTTGCATTTGATTTTTGTGCGATGGTACTCCTTGAATATCTCTCCCACCTCAGGTGTTATTTCCTACACTGTACATCCAGCTTGAGGAGAAAGATTTAATTAAACCACCATCATGTTTTACTGAATTTGTACATTCACAATTGTAATGATAGCTCATTGATTAGAATGATCTCCGTAATAGCTGAGATAACACTATGAGTGAACTGTCTCGTGAGACAGAGAAGTGTATAAATGCAGCAGGGATGTGCCCAGGATCTTCTCAGTGCATGGTAAATTGACCCGTTGCTGGGAGAGTGGTCTAAGGGGAGGGAGTATGTTAGAAGTTTTCCTGTGCTTGATTTAAGTTTGGACCCCCTACTGCTAGGCAGGCTTTGAAATTTTTTTCAGTAGTGCCAAGAGGAAATTTTAAATGCTAGGCAGAATCTCCTAGTGCAGTCTGGCATGGGCACATCCCTTTGCAGTATTGCTTTGCTTCATAATACTTGTTTTGCTGTCAGGGGGTATCATATTTTGTGCAATACAATCAGAAATATTCATTTTTTCTTTTTCAAATGTCTTTAGAGAAACTTGTTCCATTTTGTAGTTGGCAACAAAAGGCTTTCTGTGTTGCCAGAGTAAAGGAAGAGTAAATGAGATGAATAAAAGTGCAAGTATCCATGTGCTTATAAATACCATTCTTGGTACTATATCCTGTTAGGCAAGGAGGGGATTAGACCAGTCAGAAAGGATTAGAGAATAATCACAGTATATCAGTTGAGGTTGCTTACATCTTGTTACCTTATAACCGTCAAATAGATTAAAATGTGTCATTGGCACGTAGCGGGTGTGGTTTGCTCTAGTCCGACTCACTCTGAAGATGGCAGGGGAATGGGGAGGGGGGGCAGGATTTGATGGGATGAGTCATTTAATTAGTAGAGGAAACTGATTTGGAAAGAAACACTCCACGAGGGTTGGGAAAGATGGAAGTTTTGGCCAATTCAGGGGAGAATGTGTACCCACATGTTTTATGCTTTAAAAGATTCATTCTTCATTTGTTCAGTTTGGTCAAGAACAGAAAACAGGTATCATCAGTAACATCTTGACATCTTGTCTTTTTTAAATCTCAGATGTCATGAAATTTGTATTTGTTGGAACGAACGGTTGAAAGGGTGCCGTTCTCAAAATCACTCTTAACATGTCAAAATTACATTAACCGGAAAGCACACATGTAGGTTCCATGACAGCTCTTATCAAAGATACTAGGGAGGAAGTTGTAGAGGTAGTCCATATTAAACAGCTTAGCAGGTTTTAATGAGCGTGGTGTACATAACTTTGCTTTAACGGGTGGATTATTGCTAAGGAAGTGTTCGGATATGCAAAAATGAGGAAATTTGTCTCACTATTAATGGCCTTTGTAAGGAAGATAGATATCTTTTAGTGTTACGCAGGAGTGGATTATTTTACATGATGTAGAAGTATATGTTGTTTATAATTTTATGTGGATGTGTTCTTTCTTGAATGAAAAAAAAAAACTTATCTGTATGGACAGATTCATTATAATAATTAATATTATTTTCTACCTGTATGAATGTAAGTTGAAAGAAGCATATTTTGAACTGGTTTGTATTGAATTGTTCTGCCTGTACCTAGATAATCTTTATCAGAGAGTTAAAATTCTTATGATATCTTCATTTTTTTTTTTTTCTGTTTTTTCATGTTTCTTTATCTCTTTCTTTTCTGTACAGTATGTACATAGAACAATCAGTGCATTATAGAATTATATGCCAAACTGTTTCAATACAAAATGGTTTAAAAGTTAAAAAGCAGTTGTGGTCAACTTTTTGTATATTTTTGTTTTAATATGGTCAAAAAAAATTCAACCTCTATGTGTTTTGTAGCCAAGATTCAGGTTCATAAAAAAATGTGCCATATTTTATGAAAAATTGAAAATGCCAAAAATAGATGAAACTGTAAACAAAATAGATGCTCTATTTTGTATTGAGTGGTATTTTTGAAGATGACCTGAGAAAGAGTAACTGTTTTAAAAAATATGTCGTCATCCAAAGTGCCCAGCTGTGTTCCTAAATGTGTACAGTTTTTACAAGTGTGCAATACAAATGTATTTTTCATCATATCTGCCAGGGTCTTGGATCACAACCTTCATTCAGAATGTCACTCTGTCACCTGCTTAAGATAATCCAACAGTTGCAGTGACTGACCCAAGTCAATGGCTAGAGGAATGTTGCTTCACTTGGATTACTAGCATTCCTAAATATAGGATATACTGTAAAATGATGTAATTTACATCAATGCCCAATCAGTACTCCATGAAACAAGGCCTGCACAGTGTGCCTTGAAAAAACCTCAAAAGTACACCATTATTTCTGGCTGGGGCCAGGGCTGCAGCCACCCTGAAAGTGGGGAAAGGTCAATTTTTCTGCCACACTATTAAAGAAACATGGGTAACTGTTTGCCCAGGGAATTTTTAGGCACAGTCAACCATTGTGTATGGTTGCCACAGCCATTCCTACATTATCAAATGATGCAAAGAAAGAAAAGTAAAAGGCCAGGAAGTAAATAGGTAATCTAATCAAAGCTTTGTCCCTGAAAGGGCCATTATCCATATGTTGCACCTCTGAAGCTCTTGCCACATCCCCAGAATTGTTATCTATATAGAGAAATGGAACAGAGAGGCAGTCAACCTGTGGGGCAGTTTTGTTCACTGGTGAGTAAGCTGACTTGTAATCCACTTTAGAATGAATGCAGAATATCAATACATATACTAATGTAATGTTAGTACATTTGGCCACCCCAATCAGAAACTGGCTGCGCTAATGAAGATGACTCCATTCCCCAAGGAAAAATGGCCCCAGCACCTATATACCACACGTCTGTTACAGTGCAGATTTAAATGGCCCTAGCACCTATATACCACACATCTGTTACAGTGCTGATTTAAATGGCCCTAGCACCTATATACCACGCATCTGTTAAAGTGCAGATTTAAATGGCCCTAGCACCTATATACCACACATCTGTTACAGTGCTGATTTAAATGGCCCTAGCACCTA
>WURT03000028.1:626445-641086 GCA_009936505.3 Holothuria glaberrima
GGAATAAACCACATTTGTCGGACTATTATTGTCTCATAAACCGTCTCGACTCCAAATTTGGCAAAATAACGGACTCGACTTCGCCTCGTCAGTTATTTTGTCAAATTTGGAGTCTCGACGGTTTATTCACCAATAATAGTTCGCCAAATGTGATTTATTCCTTAAATATACAACAGTAAAAATGTTCATTAAACCTAGAAAGCAAGATGAGAGCAGATGAAAGAAATAAAAGAAAATTTAATTGAAACATTGAGAGCAAACAGTAGGTTTACAATACTGTAAATTTGATAACCAATGCAACCAAGATGCACAGGACAGATATTAAAAAGAGCTTTACCTTAACATAATATTTCTTCGTGGCGAAGCTTGTGGGTTATGTGATATTTGCAGTTAGTTTTCTACTGAAAATGATCTTGAAGCAAACAGAAATGATGGCATATCTTCATATTGATGAGAATATTTTTAGCATTTACTAAGTTATTGCTCTAACATATGCACATTTTGGGAAATTCCAACACCCCTACGTCATTTACAGTATACAGGTACACGAACAGACCAATGTTCCATATATCATTGTAAGGAACAACTTTTTTGGGGTGTGGTATCACCCTGGCTTGCTTCAAGTTCACTCCGCCTACATAATGTAATAACACTTATTCAAAATATTAACAAAATACTACAAGTGGGAAATGACTGCAAATTTTCCTTGAAATGCTTCAATTTATTTTCCCTGTTGCGTTAAAATGTATAAGCATTATAGAACTAATTTAAACTTCTTAAATCATTCTTTTAATTACAAAGTTTAGTTCGGGTTTTCAGAAAGTGTACAGTCATTAAAAGGACTTACTCCTACCGAAGATGCAGGCTGCATGTGTTAGTTCAATGAATTTCTGAAATCTACCTTTGCCTCTTTTAGGTTTGCAAGTGGATTTTAACTATACACACTTTCCTCCTGTATTTAAAAACATATTTAAGAGTTGTATACATAACCACCTTGCTTCACTTAAAATAATAAAAAGTCGGCACTATGACTTAACAAATGAAATAAAAAAAATATTTAGGTATTGTGACTTTTCCCACTTACCGATAACATTTTTAAAGTTTGGAAACAGAATTCCATCTTTAGAAATATCTGTATCTTTTCCTTTCTGCATATAGTTACTAAAGTAAAAGTATAAAATCAAAAATTTACTCTTAACATAAATAAGTAAAACAAAACTTAATTTAATAGTAGTGCCCATCGTTATGTTTAAATATAGTAATGTCTCTAATTACCAGTTTCTAATTTAAAGTAAATGTAAGTGTAAAATGTAAGTTAGTCAAGACATTTTTTCTACCTAAGCTTGCGCATATTATGCTTAAAAATATTGTAACTCTAATAATGGACAAAAATGGCCAAAATAGATATAAGCAAACGTTAGTAAAATCCCCATAACTACCCGTATTATTCATTATCCAAATGACATGCTTTAAAATAATTTACGTATTAAAAAGGCGGGTTTTTATTAAAATAAATGTCAAAAAGAGGCAAACGAGCCGTCGGGTGTTGAAGCCTAGTCATCAACGTCAATTGTTGTTTTGAGGACATCCCTATCAAAATAGGATTTGGTTTAAGGTAAACTTACATCAAAGAGAGAGTTCAATGTAAGCTAAAAGGGTTCAACGTGCCGTTTTGACTCTCCGTTTCAATCTTCGGGTTCTAGAATTTGAAAGAGTTGTAGTTGGAACACCTTTCTGCCTCCAAGACTTTTTTCCACGATCTTCGGAGTACAAATTAAATTTTGGAGGTCCCTATCGGGAACTGCTCTCGTCTATTTCTGCAGCCGCTCACAATTATCGACGATGAAGCTTAAATTGGTCTTTAAAACAAACCATTAAGCTGTCATGATTTTCCCGCCTTTTCGAAGCGGCATGTCCAACCGATCTGACATGCATTTTACCTCCTGGTGACAAGTTTGAACAAAGGATAGTCACGAAAAACGGAAGGGAAAGTTTCCAGGTTTGTGGTAGAATTCGGCTAGCTGAATATGACGACATAGGAACATCTACCGTAGATGAACATGATTGATGATGCGAAGAACACTTTAAGGGTCTTGGAAAGCTGAGAAAATGTTTTAAAATAACCAAAACTTTTAGGAATTTTTCAGTCGTGTACATTATACAGACATGGAATTGCTCGCACGTGAATTTCTTATAGATTTCTTGCTGACTGAAATAAAGTCAAGCTATATTTACATTACTGGATATCATAACATGCAAATGGATTTTGAAACCATAGCAACAGGAACTTTTTGCCTTAACGACTTTCAAAGTGTTTTGTCCGGCATGAAGCAACGTGATACCTCCTTATACGAGGGGATAGAAAAAGGAGGAAATGGGCAAGAGTTTAGACATGAATAAAAATTGTATGTAAATCAGGTTACTTAAAAATAACTTGAAAAAAGGGAAGCAATTCTTCGGCGCACTATTTTATTTTATCTTTTTTACCTAATTGTTGATTTTTCTATTTGTTTTTGGTTTTTATTCAGCTAATCACATGTAAAAATCATCAAAATAAGCTGTCATTCATAAATTAAGTCATCATGTGAATGTTGTGACTTTTATAAACAAAGAGAAAACTTAGAGGTACATTGTGGGCCGGGAAGCCATGATCAAGGAGATTTTAAATTATATTTTCTTCTTTTTTGTTGGTGTTTTTTGTGTAATCGTTACGCTACCTTTATGGGGACAGCAATTTCTGACGTAAGAAGTATAGAAAAGATGGATGGGCCCTAATATCTTAAGATCATGCCTGCCTAGAATTAACACTAATCCTAATTGCGATATTTAGACTTAAATATTTTCTTTTGATACTCTTGACGTCACTCAAATGTCTAATAATTCGGTGAAACCCTTGATTGTCAGTTGTGCAGAACGTGACCTGCCTATTAAGTTTCACATCTACACTTACATGGACATACCGTTTTCGTGGAGATGTTGGTCACGTTAACAGGTTAAGTTAAGTGTCCCTTCGGGGGACGTAACTCTGATCCTTCGGGGAGAAGTCTTGTTTGTTTGTCATCCTTTGAGTTTGGTTGAAAAGACTTTAGAAAAAGTAGTGTATAAAAGAAATTGGGGCGCAAAATGTAAACTACAGGGTAATTGAAACTCCTGATATAGAACGTATAGAAGGGCCTGAAAAAGGTTTGGTAATGTCTTGGGTGAAACGCAATCAAACCACGTCCCTACCCCCTCCCGTTCCAATTGACCTTCTTTTTGATGTTACGAAGGAAGGTACGTTAGTCCATACAGATCGCAAGTTATCGAGCAAACAATATAATATCATTATTATCAAAATTTCTTCACAGATCATGGAGAGAAGTAACATCAGGTTGTAGGTAGGTACAACTCATTGGCCATTAAAGTATTCATAGTTTATGTGGGAAAGTCGCCAAAAAAGCCAACGAATTTTAAACATGCAATTGTTGTGAGACTATACAATTGAACATTTTAGTTCATAAAGAGGTGAAGCTGAAATGTTGCAAAATTAAATGCCGGTGTGGATTTCATGTACTTGGTATAGGAACCAGGGTAAAAGTCATGGGCGGGGTGGGAGCTGGGAGGGCTAAATCCCCCAGTGAAAAAGGTGAGCGGAAACATGCTTCCTCCCCTTTAAGGACGGGAACCTTTTATTTATTGCCCTGTAAAATAAGTCAAAAATTTGAAATAAGCTTAGTTTGCGAAATATGTTGCACCAAATTGCATCTAAGGCTCCTCAAATATTAAAACATTTCCAAGGGGGGGGGACGTCCCTCCCCCTAAACCCCTAACGAAGGACGCGGTCACAAGCAACGCCCCCCCCCACACACACACATTCGAGAACAGCTTCCTATACGCCTATAAAAAGAGTGCCATCAAGACGAGGAACAAAAGCATTCAACTGATAAACATACACTTATAGGATGAGTTCATAAATGAGATTACGTCACAATTGCTGTGGGGCCCATAGCAACGGTAAAGAAGATGTTTACGGAGCCGAAACGAGTTATGAAGTCATTGTGCAACAAACTGAGCATATTCAGAAAAATTTGCATGAATCTCCTCTGAAAACTGGGAAGAGCCCACAAAACAACAATCACTAGTTTTTCAACATTCGAATCATTAACTGCTCTGCTTAAATTTTTTCACGTTTTTTCAGTGAATATTAATTGCTTTAAACGCACTAGTTTTGCTTTGTTGCATTGAACGATCACTTGATGACGTATCTTATGTCGTATAAATGGAAATGTTCTACTTTTTGCTGTCTGGTGATCTCTCATCTGCATGGGCATCAAACGTGAAACAGTAACCGCATGTTAAAAATATTGCATACTCTAAAACCAGGATCGTGTTCACAGGCTAGACATTCATTTTCTGTTTAAGATAACCAAGGAAGCCTGGCTAGATTTAGCAGGTGAATGCTAATATTTGACCAGGATTTGCAATAAGTCCTGAATTTAACCAGGGAAGAGTTAATTTGACCCGGGATTTCCAGGTTATTTGTACCTGGAGGAATAGATAGCTAATTAAAACGACAGTCCTGGCTGAACTTAACCAGGGTGGTTTTACAATGATTCTTGACTTGCGTAAAATGCTAGAAGCAGTTAAACACCATTGCTCTCTTCTCCATTTTTGAGTTGCATACTTTCTTAAAAAGAGCCAATAAGCCTATAGATATCCTACACCTTAAAATAACCCTAAAACCCTTCTCCTCCCCACCAAAGTTTTGAGTGTATATTAGTTAATTGTTTCAAATTCCGAATACTATCCCTGACAATTTGACCAACTTGAACCTTCATCATTTGGTCTAATTATACCACGCCTAGTTGAATTTTACACTGTATGCGTATATTTTTAATTGGTTGAATACGCCAGTGAAAGTGCTGCAAAAATTCAGCATCACCTACCCATGTCGCTTCCTCAACTCAAATCTCCTTGGAGAAGGCTGAAATATGCAAAAAAACTTTAGAAAAGCGCACTGGGCAAAAGTTAAATAAAGGAGAGGGTTTGTTTGGAGAGCTGCACGTAACCCGCCGTACTGGATAGAGTGTACCCAAACAGCCCCGAGCCGTGGCGTACGCGTAACAGTCTATCCATCTATATGTAGAGACTTTGTACTGGACAACAAGCGGGTTGACTCCGTCGATGGTTTAGTTGACGTCGGTCGATTTTCTGGCGAGGCGATGCAGGATACGATGACTATATCAGGGCATCTGATTACAAGAGAACCGGTTGGAGCGCTGTTTTAACGACTTCGGCCGAAGGTGTAGCAATATCACAAGCATATCCAAATCCAAACAAGGTGTAAACTTTATAACCTGAGACAATTTCTCAGAGAGGAATTACAAACGATGAAAAGGTTTTCATGAATATTGCTTGCTTTAGAAAAGAGGAAGGTTAAAGTCAGACGCCATGTATTTTAAGGATAAATCATGACGTTGGCAGTATTCGAAATGCTTTCACTTCTCCTTTTCAGTCAGGATTTTGTCTTTTCTGTTAGCAAATTTCCAACATTTTTCATTTAACATATCTATATTCTCCTCAACAGAAAAAAAATCATTAATGAGTTAATTTGGAAAAATATGGAAGTTTCTTGCACAAATCGTTCCAGCTTTTTGTATCAATGATAGTATAAATGTTTCATTTGCCTAAATGAGCGTCAGAAGTTTTTATTACACCCCCCCCGTCTAAAAGTTTTGTTTTGTTTTAATGTGGTCTGCAATGTATTTCTAAATCATCATCTGCGCCTTCCGGATGAATATGTAAGCGTGCTCATTGACGCCATAGTTAGTAAAATATTGCTATGCATATTTGTATAGCCTAATTATTACATATGTGGAATTTTAGTTTTAACGAGGAGGATACCCTGTGATCTCAAGGTGTTTAAAATTTAGTACCGGTAAGTGCGCAAAAGTTAATAATTTTGCAGATATACAAGGTCGTGTCTTGATCCAGGAAAGGAAGAAACAATTTAATGTGAGGGCTAGAATAATGAACTTCATAGGCTACATTAAACTCCTATAATTGGGCAGACAGGTCCTTGCATGGCTTCACAAAGACCCTTGCGATATAGAGGTATTTCGTGTGACGTCAAGCGATTGGGGTTACGCGTCAATACCGAGCACAGCACACGCGCAGTGAGCGTATTTATAGCACACGAGCATAACATTACCGAAGATACTACTGTGACACAGTAGACGGCAAAATGTCAAACAGCGAAAGAGAAGCGTGATCTCGTGACGTCTGTGAAACACCTCTATAGATCATGATTAGGATACAGACACCTGTAGGCCTATGTGCCAAGCACACCTATATGTGTGATACGCTTCTTGAACCATAAAAATATAGTCCTTGTAGTACAACTGGAAGCAAGTTGCTGCCACGTTTAGATCAAGCGAGTTGTACCTTGTAGGCTGTAGGAGTTCAAGCCAATTTCTCTTGGGTATGTTTCTGGAAATACTATGTCAATTTGGTACTAAAGAAGGCTTCAATTGAAACTTTACTCCGGCAAGAATCTTTCTGCACCCCACTCAAAAGACGAAATTTTCTACACGCCTATGCCTGTGGGAGGACTACCCTTTGAGGGATGGAAATTAATCTCCTATAAAGTTTAAAGAAGATTTCTTTCTTTTAACGTAATTTAATCACAGTTGTGTGACTACATGTCCTAAAGTATGAATATTACCTTAAAAAGTGAGGATACAATTATATCCTGATGTTACCATTTGTAAGTAACAACCACACATGCAAGAACTAAGATCCACAGACCTTGTTATAAATCGCACCAGACTACATCGGTCCCCCTCCCCTTTCGAAGAAGCAGCGCGTTGAGGTTACCTGTAATAATTGTATTGTACACAACACAAAGAAGAGGAAGAACATAGAAAGTAACTTTTAGTTAGTGTTTATTATCATTTATAAAAATGTTGTTTATGAAATATTTGTACGGCATAAAATGAATAAAATATTACAAATTATAAATAGAGAACGCGACAGCGATATTTCATAAGAAACGTCTTATTTATATTTGAAAAGATTAAGATCAATCGCTGCAGCAACCACTGGCCCACTGAGGGGGCTTCAGCCCCAGAGTTTTTCAAAAGATATTATTCCCTTATTAACATACAAAACCGTATCCAAATTCGGCTCAGGCCCTAAGTGCTATGCCCGATTACACCGCTATAGCAGAAGCCGGAAGTTGTAAAATATCTGACAACAGACGCTAATTTTTCGTAGATTACGCTCATTTTTAAATAAATCTTCTTGTCAATTCAGAACTAGATATTGTCAATGTGCCATGATTAATTAACTAAAGTATGATCGGAGAGTAACAGTTAATTTTCAGGAATATTCTGTTACACCGACATAGCTCCTTTCGAGTGCTAGTTGACTATTCCCATTGCATCCCACGGAATAATTCCATTTTTTGACCAACTTTTATAGTCCGAGTTGCCCATATCTCCGCCTTCTCTCTAAATCATATTGTTATTTGCGAGCCATCAAGATATGATTTTTTCACATTTTCTGCTCTTTTTTTTCAGAGTCACTCACATCTGAAAATTGTATATATATATATACATACATATATATATATACATACATATATATATATATATATATTAACTAATATGAGGGTATCTGGCAGGGGCTTAAAATATGTCTGCTTGTCAAAATATAGTCTATACAATATATGACGGTTTAACATCGAATATGGTGTAATAAAGGATACATTATCTGTATAAAAAGTATTGCAATTGCATTTGTAGGCTACACAAGACGTATTCTAAAACGTTGAAAGTAGGTGCAACTGACGATACGACCGCAAAACATATATTATAATATAAATTAGAGAATAACAATTTTCAAAACCTATTCATTAATGAAGAAATTCAATCCTTTCACAACAGGACATTTTCAGATGCGACCTGTCACTGATAGGATCTCGAAAGGAACAGGCAGACAATTGACTAACAAGTAACATTACGAACAACAATTTACTCTGGATTATTATTTTGGGAAAACAAAAAACTGCATTTTCTCATCCGTTTTAAAAAGCAAATAAAGATTTAATTGTTCGAAGTTACTTTAAGCAGAACTCCAACTTAAACTTTATGTCATCGGATACGTCTACTCTTACACCGCCGCTGTGAAGAAGAGGAGAAAATATTTCATGAATGTTAAATTGTAAAAGAATCTTTACACTGTTCAGAAAAAGAAAAAAAGGAGTCTAATAAATTCCTTAGTTGCTGCAAAAATATATCATTTAAGGATTTCCGTGTACCTTCCCCAATCAGTTTTTGTCAGTCGTGACTCTACATATCTCACTCTTGTTTCTAACGAATGTGAACTTTTTCACACAGCTTGCGCTGTATTTAAATACAAACGACTGGATAATGGAGACTATGAGACATCACGATAATCATGGCAATTTCGTTGATTAGCTTGACTCTAAATAGATTAACCATTTATACTGATTGAATTTTAAATGGATTATGGTTGAAAACATAGGACTTAGACTGAGGTCTTGTAACGTAACCAGTAAAGGGAGTGTAGCCGTTTGATTATCGTCTCAGCGTAAGGCAATTAATTCGGTGTAACCCGAGGACATACTTTTTGGCGCGAATTCCGTTGATTTCCATGGAGACGATTTGTGAGCATTTGATTCCCCAGTGGTTACCGCCACATCAACAGCGAGAAACCGATGAAGATTAAACAGCGATAAGTAACCACGAACTGTCAGTCAAAACGCGCATATCCACTGTAGACGAACGTAAAGTACGAAACACAAGAACTTGAGATGCTTGGTGCCTGCCTGACTTCAACAGTTTCTTATTGTGATAACTAGAACAACGGTTTCGTGCTAACAAGCATTGTGATTTCATGGCGGGCAAGAATGAAAGCCAGTTCCCACGAGAAGCACTTTATGACCAAAATATGGATCAATCCGACAAACGGTGTCGAAGAAGTGTCAAAAATGTCGACGACGTCATTGCACGAGGGACGACGCGGTTTATCTTTATGTCACGAAAAGAAGAGAAATTCATATCACATGACCTTGTCGGCTTCTCCTGAAAGATATAAAGCAGATGAATGAGATCCATTAGCCTGAGCTGTGACAGTTATTTATATAAAACTAGGAAACTGACAAAAATTAGGAAAAGTACGTAGGACAAAAAAAAAAAAAAAAAATGAGAATACTTTGAACTCAATTAGTGTAACAGGTTGTTTGTCTTTGGGAGGAAGACGGAAAAAGATAACAAGCTTGACTAACACCACAGGTTCAGAATATCGTTGATGTCGTACAGTGCTGTACTCAAGAACAACACTTGACAGTTTTTATATTTATTTTCATTATTTATGGATTTTAATATCTCTGAAACTTTTCTCGTGAAGTAAAAATAGTATTATTAAAATAGTAAGTCAACAAATAAAAACCTTCGTGCCTACATCAAATATGCCCCTTCCCTCTTGCCAACTTGGCGAACGTGCAATACTCCTGCACCTATATTGGCTGCACTCGTAGTACGTTAGAGTATTTACGTCAAAGAGGAGTACATATTCGACACTTGTGCTGTGAAGATAACCTTCCCTCAGTCTAATCCAGTCCTTAGAAATAAGCACCGTTCGTGTCCTATTTAGACTGTTGTAAATGCATAATGTTATGAGTGTCAACATATCCTCAAAGTAGGGGTCAGGGAGGCGGGGCATGACATTTGACCAGAACTTCTTTAAGCGACAATTGCAAAGCCCTAGAAGCTAGGGATCAGGTTAGGGATCCTAGGTCGAATTAAGCAGTTAAAGGCAATGTCAAAACTTAGGGGCCAAATGAACTGTGGTGTGACCTGAAGCATTTTACCACAATTTTAATCCATCAAATGGCTATTTCCACCATTTTCGAGTTGAAAGTTTTTGAATCAGCCATATTGCAAGCTATGAAGTCAAACATGTGCCCACTGTTTTGATTGTGCTCTGGAAAAGGGATGGGCGCAATCCACCCCATCTTCAGAAGTGAGGGGGAAAAGGCCCCCTCCCACACATGTTCACGCCCATGGCTGGCACTTTATAACTCCGACTACCTGGGCGAGTTTCTCTCATTTAGTTGTTCTGAATGGGGAGCTTCTGAGTCGCTCACGATTGACCTTTGTAAGCTAATGTTAGCTTCGTAAATGTTTATTTCGTCATGGACTCATGTTATCAAACACTCCATCGTGCAGTAACATTACCGCATCAATTATAAAGCCGACGATAGTATGCCTATAAGGGGTCAAAGAGTTTCGTTGTTGTGTTATATTGGTGGTTTGAAGAAGGGGGGGGGGGTTAAGCAAGCTTTCATAACTGAAAGTTACTCAAGAGGTATATACTACTTTTTAGAGCAAAAATGACAGTACACTGGGAAAAAATTGACCTGAGACAGCTCTTCGGAAAATCATCTTGGTTAACTTTAACTAGGATTACGGTCATGCTATCATTTAACCATGTTCTGGTTAACATAACTGAGCAATGGGGCTAAAGACAGGCACTCGTCACCCCAAAGTATATTTTTAGTGTGGGGGTATGAAAATTTTCAGTTGGTTGCTGCTCTTTGATTGACAGCCAAGTTTGAAAATTCAAAAGAGGCAGAGTAGCTCACATTCCACATAATGCAGAGAGAGTGCTCGAAATACATATTATAGCCTAACTGTATGTTCACCAGGACATGGTCTGAAGCAATTAAATATGTTTTTGTCTGCACAAGGAGGAGCTTTATACAGTTAGGGGAGGAGCTACAAGTTGTATAGTTGGGAGAATTGGAACTATCTGGGATGACGAGATTTGCCTTATAAATTGAACCAATTTTTTAACCAATGTTAAGTTCTTCCCAGGATTTTTTACCAGTCGATAATTTTACCAGGAAAATGTCGATATTGACCAAGATTTCCTGGCTATTTATAACCAGAAAATGAAGTGCACAGTTTTGACTGTACGTAAATATTAAAAAAAATTATAGAATAACTGTTACTTCCGGACGAAATACCGAAGACGTGCTTAAACTTCCAGCAAAAGTGCTCAGGGCAAAGGAAAGTTGTCCCGTACATTTATGTGTATGAAATGTTTTCCCCTCTCTTGATCAGAATATATGTGAAAGATAAGTGAGAATATTATCTGCACAGAAAGCAAAGTAAGCCAAAGAAAAAAGTCTGTATTGCCAGACTACCCTAAATATAAAAGGTGTAAGTAAAAAAAGCTGAGTTACATCGATATCGAGTTACATGTATGCATAGTCTGTAAAATGTTAAATATTTGCTACGTTACTGAAAAAGAGGGTATTAAAGCTTTACCTCTCTTATCGCTTAAAGGGAGAAGGCAGTGGCCCCAAGCTTATTTTCAAAAATTTGCTTCATCTTACAGTCTCCTCTTATTTCTCTCACAAGTATTTTTTGTAATGTTTCCTGATAAAATCATTGAATACTGAAGGTAAACCAAGGAGTTATTATGCATAAATTTAAGGAATAAGTGACAAAAATATTGTCACATGATTGATATGAGCCATTCCTGAACTAGTGTACCAGGGTACACTAACTCAAATTGGGGACTGCATTTTCCCTTTAATGAAAGTTTCGTGATGCATTTCAGCACGAGATACGAAACCCGTGATTGCTAGCCTTCGAAAAGTTACCAAAATTGAACATTCGACTTAAATTCTGTCTGTTATTATTTCTTTCCAATAAAGTCGATTATTTTTAAGTTAAAACTTTTTGGTGTAAATTGTATAGACTTTAAAATGAATGGCTATCAGGTTATAGCAACTATAATTAAAGAAAGGTATTGTCCGTGACGTCAACTTCATCGTGCCCATTCTTGAACAGAGCATCTCTCATTCCCTGTAAAGTTTTAGCGAATTAGTTTCATTGTTTGAGGATATTTTAAAATTATTTGTCTTTGCACGAGGATGCTTTCATGAAGCTGGGTCTTAATCGGCAACTATTACGGCATTCTGCAGTTCCAAGGCGCAAGATGATTCTTGTGATTTCTGTTACTTGCGAGGGCTACGGTACCTTCTGAACAATGTACCTAGAATAACCCCTTGTTAACTTCTTACATCCCTGTACATGGAAATTTAAACACAAAATAGTTCGGGCTTTGAAAAAAAAAGTATGCCCAAACAAGGAGAGCATGTCCCCCAAAAGAATATGCAATACCATGGTTACCAAAAGCGCATCATCCCCACAAAAAATAAAATAAACGAAGAACCGATTTGGGAGTTCATGAAACCGATTGGACATTCCATTCAATCAAGTTCCATTTTGGCTTGAGGTCCGTCCATCCAATTGATGACCTTTATTATGTTCGATCTCTAGATGACATGCTTGACCATTCGTCTTTGTCATCATCATTGTAACGCAACCAAGTAGTTCACGGATCTGATTTTTCTTTGCCAGAATCACGTGATAAGTAAGGGATTGACATTCAATGTACGCACACATGGTCTTATCATGTCTTGCACTTAAAGAAAAAAAAACAAAACTTAAAAAAAAGAAATAAAAAAAGCGTTTTTTAATGAGGGCGCTATTGGAGATATGGTTGTAATTTTTTTAGTATTATTTGATGACTAATGGGAAACAACAATACCCCTCACTTGCGTGTATAGGCGAGTACGATCATTTGCAGTTTCAAAGTGTTTGGAATTTTTTCTCTCCCCTTCATAGGTAAGTGTATGCGTCTGGCGGTCAAGAAGCTGAGTAATGCACGCTACGCTGCCTTGTGATTTGATTGTCAAGATTTTCTGCTGTGCCGCGTTCTCGCGAGAGTTTATTGATTTTTAGACGAGAAAAGGAAAAAAGGCTTATAAACAAGCGTTTTCAACTGCATCCAAGGCCAGTTAGATGTCTCGCTCACCGATACTAAAAAGATCTATACAACGTCATTCCATTTAGAGCAATTAAAACGATTGAAGAAAATAGTCTATGTGTACATTAATACAAAAATGAAATCCTATACGTACATAGAAAGCGTCTTCTATCAGAAATTTTTTGCATAGACTACAGGTAAATGGAAGGTAATTCATGTGCAAAAATAATAAAGTTATTGAATCAATGTGCTCACATTATGAAACAAAGCACCATATTTTTTTAAAATAAGTTAAATTTCACTATTATAAATATCCGTGAGCCGTGTAAAAATGCTGACGTTTAGGAAAAATTTATTATGAGAAGTTGAACTGGAAAAGGAAAGAACTGTATTGGGGGACACCTTCACATTTTCACACACACATGCAATATATATATATATATATATATGGTGTGTATGTGAATTTAACACCTTTTTCATCACTAATGCATGTAGGCATGTGAGTTCAAATGTTCTGAATCATACTCATTTTAAATGTTTTACTTCATTTTTCCGTGAAAGTAGCTATTAGGCCTAATTCATGATTTTGGTGAAACTGAAAAATCTTATGAATTGTCAAGACTCTAAACTATGTGTGGAAATCATTAAAATCTTCAAAATACGTCGAAAAGATGTTTTGTTACTTCTCAGACCATCTCCCATTGCTATATAGTTTAATGTCATTTTTTCTCTTCTCTATTACTCGGTCATTCATTAGCCATTGACAAAAAAACTACAACACTTCAAAGAAAATCTTCAAAACAGGCATTTTTCGCCGAGAAATTACACTTGAGGCCAGCAACTTGACAAAATAAACAGCCACTGGGTTTTTGAAAATCCTAGTTATCACGGTCGTTTTCACACGATTGATTTAGCCGGAGTTCTTGCCGAGAATTCTTCATCTCCAACCGCCCTGTTTTCAATCGATCGTCTTTCAAGTACTTTGTCAAGAGGTTTGGGCAAGTTTCAACAAGTAGACTGACATCAAGTCAAGATTGAATCTTTCTTTTTAAATACTGGTTTTTAATGTCTTGCAAAATCATTGAATACAAGTTTTGAGGTAAATAATATTTTAAGACAATGAGATATTTTCTGTATAATGTAACGATGGGCAAATCAATTTAAATTTCAAATAGTGCCAATTTAGCATTTGATATGATTTCGTAAATTTAAGTTGCTTGACACTTTTTTGTGAAAAACTGTTATCTCCTTGGTTTAAATTCAAGTTAATTTACTTATTGGCTGAACCTTCAAATAATATTTTTTCATAAAAATTACAAAAATTGCATAAAATTTCGGTATATAAAAGGCCTTTTTTGGTGTTTGTCATTTGATGCAATATAAACTGAGATATCAAACGGGATTAATTATAGTATATTTATATTGTCCTTTCCCTGTTCAAGACTCAATCTATGTTGTTTTATTTTTAATTTATTCATTTTTCACATATCTTAACTCTATACTTTCCTTTAACTAAATACGATGCACCTAATAGGATGCACCTATATCACAAGCTTTGACTTATCCTCTACTTACGTTTTCTCCAGCAGAGAGGAATCGCTTTATTCAAATTCAGCCTGTGTAACGGATATTAAAGAAAAGAAGTTAGTACGTTATATATATATATATATATATATTTCACGGACCGCTGTCAGTCGTGTTTTGAATCACCTGATGAGTGGGTTATCCCACGAAACTGAGAGTAGCGACTAATACCATGAATTGCTAAATCGTCTGCTTATCATTTATATATATA
>WURT03000028.1:644664-694557 GCA_009936505.3 Holothuria glaberrima
TATATGTATATATATATATATGGAATGGTTTAAGTATTTAGAATCGTTCGACAGTTCGAGGAGATTTGTAAACTTAAATGGAAACACGAGTTTGATTATAAAATTACATTTCCGTATATGTGACTTTGACTATCTCACTTGTGAAAAAGAAGTAGCAAAATGGTATAAAATGGTATAAAATGGTATCAAGCATTTTGGCTGATATCATTGTCCCGTTATTATCCGTTGATTTTGTTGAATAAAACAATAAAAAGAACAGAACAAGTAAGAAAAAAGGTGAATTGTTCCTCTCCTTTGGCACATGTGTACAGTCTGAACAATGACACATACTTTCCCCGTTCAAGACTTCTGGTAAAATATGTTTTCATAAAAAGAAAATTTCCATGTGCCTCTCCTTTTTTTGACAGTCCATTGCTAGTGAGAATGATATCAGACAAGTTCTAACAATAATGCGTCTCCTGAATGGATGAAATCACTACATATCACAATTAAAATAGCAACATGCGGTGAAAACAACGCGTCTTTGAAAATGTTACAGTATAACTGACTGTAGAATAACGCGAGGCAGAGCAACAGCTACAAAACACAACCGCGCTGAGGATATTTCATTGCCACTTTTCGAAAATGAAATTAAATTTGCCTGGAGTAGTAATTTAAGTTTGCTTTCGAGGAAGCTCTCCACACCATTAATATGTACATAATCAAATTAAATGACACATGAAGGGAACTGAAAATTGACAATACGTTTGAGAAGCTCTACAGTATTCTTTCTGCTTTTACCAAGAAAACAAGTTCCTTTTTTGTGATGTAACTGCAAGGCTACTTCAAATGCTTCATGTCCCAGATTTGGAATAAACGAATTTATCTAAGTAGATCAACCTACGGGTAATTTATTATACGAAGGCGCAAATAAAAGCGGCTGGACGCCAGAGGCTAGCAAGATTATAAGTTTATGTACCTTGCAATAATATTATTTGTTCGGCAATCGACATTAAACAAGCTGACCTTCTCTTCCGTAAGTCTCCGTTTTCAGGTTATAAATGACGTATTTATTTACATATGCATCACTTCATTTGCATATTTGACTGACCATGTGATTTAATAACTTTGCACGCTTTTCGCGAACACATTGAAAATTTAGGCGCAAAAAGTATCAAATTCCCCGCATCAAACAACTCCCATGCCTTGTTATGACCACCAATTACTATTATGAGATGGAACCTTGTTTAAGTTTGAGGCTAGAGATATGACACTCTGGAGCAAGTATAACTGGATTAAACGGAATACTTTTTGTTTTTCGAAACACACTTGGAATAGCTTTAGGGTAAGAGCGCGCGTCAGTAATCGAGTCACACAGGCGTGAAAAAGGTGTTACTTTTGTAGAGTGCACCCTTAGGCGATATTGGCCGCATGTGTGGACGGTGCCTGTACGGCTGTTACGACAGGGTCGGAGTCATAAACAATAAATGTGTTAGCAGAGTTTTTAAATGCTAATTCAGTCTTGTCATTTCCATCGAAATTAGTGTCTACCACAAACAGGTTTAAGGGGAAAAGCGCGAGATTGGTGAACAAGAATAACCCGAAACGATTAAACCAAATTACTCTTCGTTGTATTACAACCACTATGCCACAGGCAAAGGATATATACTGAAACAATGCAAGGTCACGTTAATGTAAGCGTCCTCGTTTGCCTCAGAGTTTTAAAACCTATGATATTAATTACTGTATATTTCTGCAATCAATTGGCCTTTTCCTGTGTCATAAAAAACATCTCTTGAGTCCGCAGAAGTTGATAGGTCTTAAACATGTTAACTAAAAAATCCTTTTAAAATGAATTCATTTCCTCTGCTGACAAAACTAAACCTAACGACAAATGTTTTACTTTTAGCTATCTATTCTACGAGATTTTTCAATGTTGAATTTCCTATCTGCTGATTTTATTTCCGGTGAATCATGAAACTTTTTGTGTTCCTCGCGTTCATGTTTTGTATTTCACTCAGAAACAGAGGTGCATGAGGGTTTTGGAGGGTCGGCATCTCTTTTGAGCAAGAAAATTCAATTCCAGAGCAAACAAGTCGTTTTCTAGGGCAAAATTCATGTTATGATTGTTTGCCGAATAGCAAAAATTCCTGGGAACGCACTTTTTTCAAGCCCCCCACTAATGACCAGGGACGTATCCAGGAATTTTTAATAGAGGGTTTGATTGGTCGCTGTCCGGGGAGAGAGGTCTAAGGGGAGGGTGTTCCCCTCCCCTTGGAAATTTTAGGAAGAGGGCTGAGGTGCAAAATGGTGCTATATTTGACACATTTTGACACATTTTCTATTTTTTCTTCAACTTTTTTCAAGCATAAATACCAAATGGGGGAGCCGCCTGTTGCGCCCCCTGGATCCGCCACTGATGACAAAAGCAACAGCATAAAGAACATCGGGCATGACATTTCCAGCCCGCAATGTTTCAGCTTTTTAAAGCCCTGTAGGCCCAGTAGTGACAACGCAAACGGCAAGAAGAACATTGGACATGGCAGTTTCTCCAATGTTTCAGCTTTAAAAAGGTGAATACCGTTAGTTTGACTATGTCTACCACATACTTGTCGACAGTTACAAATTGCGGTCGTTTACAACTACCTAAAGTAGCCTACAGAAATTCGGCAAAGCGATCAGTAATTACTCTTAGTACGTGTGACTAAATTGTTACGGTATGCCTTGCAGTGTCAAGAAGGAAAAAAGTCTTGCAAAAATTACATATCGGTGACAAATTAAGACGATCTATTACACTCTTGTATTAATATCAAACCACAACTCAGTGGTCGTAATATATCTATCATGTCATGGCACTCAACCGATCGAGAATGTCAAACTACTTCATTGTACTTGTGTAACACTTATTATATTTACAGGATATAGACCTTATGCATATGACGTTACAAATTTTCCATTTTCCTTTATATATATATATATATATATATAGGGTATGTATAGGCTATATATCCATCTATACACACATATATATAAGCTATGTATACATTTATATCTATATATGTGTGTATAAACACACACACACACACACATATATATACCCATTAATATGAACAGACGAAAGAGATATAAAGGAGTAAACAATACATATATATATATATATATAAACAAATAAGTTGGTGAAAAAGTGACCAGCTCCACTGGGACTCGAACCCAGACCTTCCGCTTAACGTGCAGATGTCTTAACCAGTTGGGCCATGAAGCCGTCCTGGAAGTTCGAATCTGAGAGAGCGATCAAATCTCCACCGAGTCTGCCCTCAGGGTATGGACCACCGTTCCTTCTACGTCCTGAGTAGCCCAACACCTGAGAAAGGTAGACACCAATTAATATCATGGAAGTACTACCTCGGAGGTAGTACTTCCGTGTTAATATGAACAGACGAAAGAGATACACTCTAAAAACACATTGGTTAGATATTGTGGTCACAGGTTAACCAACCGTTTCCTGGTTAAAGTGACCGAGGAAGTCTGGTTAAATTTTACCAGGAAAATGTTAATATTTGACCAGGATTTAAAAATCATTCATTAAATTCACCAGTACTGTGTTAATTTGACCCGAATTTCTTGTTTATTTTAACCAGAAAAAGGTTGATTGATCTGTGACCACAATACTGGTTAAATCTGACCCGGGTGTTTTTAGAGTGTATAAAGGAGTAAATAATATATAAAAACAATAAATAACTCGGTGTTCACCGAGTTATTTATTGTTTATATATATATATATATAGGCTTTATATTCAAGACGATGTCTCACGAGAATTAACATTTTATTATTTTTGTGTTGTTATCGTATCTGACGTTTTACTTCATGACAACATTCGTATTTTAGTTCTACATAGGTTGCCACTTTTGATAACAATTTTTTGGAAAAGAAATTCCGACTTAACCACTTACGAAGGTTAAAGTTATCCATTCTTTTTTTTTTTAAAAAGTATTTCCCATTATTTTTTTCAAGGTTTAATCAACGTACGTGTATTAGGTTGTTAAATTTTCCCATAGTCTAGCTTATATAAATGACGTATAGCGTTAGTCCAGAGTTTGCTATTTTATCGCGGATTCGCGGTTGAATTGGCCTCAGGTTAAAGGAAGAAAACAAAGAAAGAAAAAATATAAGAAAACTATTGACCACATTGATACTCGCACTTCAGGAGAGACTTCCAACTTTATGATACTTTTCAAAAATGCCTTCCCCCTTAACGAACTTTCAGATCCCAATTTGTAAATTACAAAATATGCCACTTTTGTCATGAAAAAATGATATTCAGAAGGGCGACTTGCCGGAAAGATGATAACTTTGATAACTGCTTTGTGCCCGTTGGAATCTAGCTCGGTGCTCGTAGGCAACAGCACAAGTGAACCAGAAAGCCCACGCGGTTACTACCTACCCAAAACCTTTCCCTTTTAAACCTCCATCACTTAGCTAAATTGACACAGCATTGGAATTTGTGCATCAAATTCCACACCATTGTTCCTTAATTAATTGCTCCTGTTTCTATTAACAGATCATTTTTCATGTTCCTTAAATCATTTTTACGCTCTCTCGCGGTGTACACAAAACCCAACAGCCCACCCGGAGGGCACAGCCCAGATTTTACATTCATAAGTCCAACAAATTAATCAATCAAATGGACTGATACAAACCGTCTACCGTTCACAATCTTCCATTACGAAAATTTGTCCTTCAAAGTCGCGTTACTATCTTTTTGAAAGCGTATTAAGTTCGCCCCGACGCACTTGCTATATAGTGTCGGTGCGCGCGGTTTGAAAGGTGTCTTGCCAGTGTTCTGTCACTTAACCCAATTAGGTTCCTTCAACAAGCACAGTACCTTAACAACGAATTTTAACAAATTGTTTGCCTACGCAAATGATAGGACCCTTCCAACCGAGAATCAATTGACTGATCCTCGTTCTCCTTCGTCCCCCCTCCTACCTCGAAAGTAAAGGATTTACCGGTTTGGATCCGTTCCCCCTCGTTCTCTCGATATATTTTATTGGAAATACAAATTTGTTCAAGTCGTGTACAAGCGTGGCCAATTGGAAGGACTAACAGAGAGTGGCAGGGTCCTTTACCAGAGCGATCAGGCAAAGTCTTTTCTCTCACGGAACGTCGATAATAATTGGTAGTGTTTAAGTTAAAGACATGTGTATAATATGATTGAGAAGACATTTAATCGAGAACAGCACTGCAATCATTTAACTGACTGTGAGTAAAACACACAGAATTTAGTTAATGCAAAGTGAACCTCAAATATGTGTGTTTGATAAACATTTTTTTGCAAAAACCCTCGACACTGAAAGATGGCCGAGAACACTACGGATTCTTAATTAGATAAGTTTGGACATTTTGGAGTGCTCTTGCATGGAAGAATGGAGAGAAAATGATGGGTTGTTGATAACAAAATATATTGGATGGACAGGTACCAAATAAGAAAAAGGATAATTATAGTCCAATCCAAACTGTGGTAATGTTAGTGCTGGTAGTATTTCCACTATATATCACCAACAAATAATTACTGAATCACAATTAAAAATAAAAACAAGCCTAATAAGCGAAGCTACTTTAGAAAGATTTTTTTGTATGTAATAACTTTAAACCAGCTAGAACATCCTTTATTGTGTATAATTTATACACTTGCTTTTGAATAAAGTTACCGATGAATTTTATTAAAAATGCAAAGATTGCCACTTAACTTGTGTAAACCCTATAAAAATACATTAAAATAATATGCCACATTATTTTGGCTAATACCAGTCAAAGTAATTTCTCATTTGAAATTATTTTAACTAATTAAGATTTTAAATAGAAGTGAAAATACTGTCCATGTTATTTAGTCACCATTACGGTGTTACTTAAGGTCATTAAAATGCTGTTTGAAAGTATGACATCATACGATTGACACAGCCCCTCATAGCCTTAGCCGATGAGTAGTATCTCAGAAAAAAATTAAACAGAGGCTGGCAAGAAAAAATATCGAACACAAGTAAAAGATGTTTATATAATATTAAATGAACTCGTCTTCACTTATTAAGGAAAGAAAACTTTCCAGGCAGCAAGAAACAGTTTATCTGGAAAACTCGATCAAACGTTAAATGTGGTTGATAAAATGAAGCTGAAAACTGTCATCTAGGTGATAAAAACATCGGATTTTTCTTCACAACATTTCTTCTCATGTGCTTCCACATCTGTATCATAACTAAAACAATTAGAACTGCCTGTTCTCTCACTGAGGGTGTGTATTAAAAGGCCTCACTGTGCTTAACTCTCCCGTGAATTTCAAATAATATTTGCTCTTTCCTTTAAGATACCTTTTGCTTCCCTGGTGTGGTATTTTTGTTTTCCTGGAGAGTGCTCTGGGCATTTTGAGCCATCACCTTGAACTTGGAACAACTGAAATATAATTTAAGGTCAAACAATGGACGAAGCTTCAGGGCTTCGGTATGTCCAAGCAGACGCACAACCTCAGAGGAATAAACCGAGGCGCTGTTTGCTTTCTATAAAATAAAGTGTTTTTTGTTTCTTCTTTCAAGTCAAAAACAGTTTCTTAAATGATGGAAATAAGAAAAAATTGTCATTAGTGTAAGAACTTTTCATTGGAACTGAAAAATCAGGCTAAACTTACTACAATATGTCTTATTTCAATAACGTGGAAGAATAGGTTAACAATATTTCGCGGGGAATAAACGTACTTCTAATTTATACATGAAATAATGGGAAACTATACACATTGAATTTATTGAAAGCTGTTAGGAAGAATTAGATGGATAATAGTCGATAGTAATCATTGGTTTTTGATGAGATACCATATCATTCATCACAAAAGAAACAAAATTAATTCCACTTATCAATTCCTATCATTTCCCTTTGGCACCATTGAAAGTGTACGACTGAAGCGCGAGGGGGGGGGGATCTGTATGGTATAGCCCCCGTCCGTGAGTGAAAAGCAAAAATGTAGTTTTCAGGACAAAATTTATGTTTAGATTTTGTGCCAGTTATAAGGGAAGTATAAGGGTAAACACTTTCCGCCCCTTGTTATGAATATTTTCCCAAACGCCCGTGATCTTCGTACTAAAGTAATTGGAGTGGGCTAAGCTTTGCACAAGGATATTGGAAGAGGCTCTCACACTACGTTCATTGCGTCTGACCATTTTATGCCCGTTAACGCTCTCTTACAAATATGAAATTATGTAACGACAATACTTTAATATTGAGGACTAAATAGTCAACGTTTGTTTAGGTGTGTCCCTTTAAGAAACAACCAGATGGAAGAAAAGAAGAGGGAGGAAGAGAGAAAAGAGTGAGAGAGCAAAAGAAAAACCCGAAAACCAACAGATGGAAGGAAAAAGAATAAAACAAAACGAACAAAGGATCAGAGGAAGACAATGTGAATAAGCATAAGGTCTCTGATTGGCTGACTGTTTATTTTTCGGTTTGGTGGATGAATAATTGAATAACTGAATAATTATATAAGGAAGAAACTGAAAAAATGAGTATAAATCCTGATATGCTTTGCGATGTTTCATTTTTAGGGACGTCCACTGACTCTTTCAAGAACCAATGTTTAAGCTATTAAGGTCATGATATAAGGCTTTTATTGTACGGTCTTCTTTTCTGTCGCTATAATAGTACTATTAAACTATTAAAAGTGAAACATTATGTACGAATTTCCTTTTTTTATAAATATGTTAACTACAGCTAAGCCCAGATGATAAAGTAATAAACTTTTAAGAATGTAATAATCCAAGTTAGGCTTCTGCTTTCTATCCAACACTACACTGAATGCAGCATCACGAGTCACGTGACAGACGTGTCTCAAAGTTTTAAATTAAAAAATCGAAACAGCAATCTGCAATAAGAAGCGAATGTGCAGACACTTTCGCGATAGACAGTCTACGACAGCCAAATTGATCTATGTTACATCAGATTACCGATATTAACATCTCAAACTATTTTATTTCTGAATCTAATCGTGCATATTATGTAAACTTCTTGAGCAAATTCGATTCAATTTGGCTTAATACGGACGAGATAGCTTACAATCAAGGAGATTTAGCTCTAATCTTGAAGAAAATAATGCAATAAATCCTTCTCTAACACGTCATTAATGACCCATGCGAAGTTTAGCTAGCATAGTAAGGTCAGTGTTTGCGTGCCGCGGGACATGGCGTGGTGCTCTAATGGGGATTCTGTTTACCACTGTGCATCCCCCTTGTTTGTTCATAGCGACGCAGTAGCGAAGACATCAAAGTAAGATGGCGAACGGGGGAAGCTTTGACTGTGATTTCACTAGTCGATTTTCTCGCTACCATTAAATTTGAAGGCTGTCAGCCAACCATGCAGGGAAATAAATGGCAAACAAATTTAGGACGATATACCTGTTCCTTGAGATTTATGCCATTTTGATAATCTAAGCTTTACAGGAGGTTTCGAGTTTGTCTCAATACACTGGCAGCATTTCAACATTTGTTAATGCTCGTACTTCAAAAGATAAGACTCATTAGACGTTCGAGGCAATTTTTCTTGTTGATGTCTGCTTCATACAAACATTACAAGGGGTAAAGTGGTTATACTTAGTAGATTCTTACTTTTCACAAAATTGTACAAATATGTTTCTTTTGTTCTCCGGGTGTCAATGTGAAAATCTCACCGTATGACTTCAATAAATGAAAGGCACTTTTGACTCTTTCATTCCTGTAATACATCTTTCAAGTTTTCCTTGGAACTTAATTCGTATTTTCTGACATACTTTCATTTTTGTACGAAAGTGACATTAAACACTTAAAGGATAGCATATTGAACATCTTTTACGTTACAAGAATCAAACATTTAAATTCTTGCATTCATCAAAAATTTGATTAATCAGTTCTTTCAACTTTGTAAATTGTAAAAACGAGAGCATCTTAAATCATTGCCTATGTAGGTTACAAAGTTCATAAAACTAAGAGAAGAAATCGCAAAAAAGTGGAGAACGAAGACATTATTTGTGTATTGTTTCCGAAGGGCCTCGGACTATGGAAAACATTTTTACCAGGTCAAATAAAAATTGATCGCGTTATTTTATTATAAAGGTAGGGCCTATTTTCAATCCACGGTTCTTTGCCAAACATTTTCTACGCGAACACCTTCATGGCTTTTATTTCATTAGAAGGAATTAACTTCAGAGAGCACTCCATTCTAACAAGTTTGACGCTTTTAGGAGTTAAAAGCTCCTTCCTCGGATTTTCCGCATTCGTATCCTCTCCAAGACTTTCTTTTAAGCCAACTGCCTTGGAAAGGGTCTGCCCAACCGTTTTTTAGCCAAAACGAACGAATTTCTAATTGAATTAAGACAGTTTTAAGTCCGCACGGAAGGCCTTTTTCCAATATGACTCAAAAAGAGAATTTTGTCGTCGGTGGAGTTCCGTGTGTCTTGGTTTCTTTTCTGTTTATACGCGAGAATCTTTAAGATGTGCAGCGCCATGCAAATCGGCAAGAAAAAGACGTGTTGTCGCATTGACTAATGAAATTTACTGCAGCCAAAAGAATGTCAAAAAAGGCCGAAAATTAAATTTGAAGTCTAGGCGTACATCTCTCCCTTTTATTTCAGGGCTTCTGAGAAACATCTCGTTTTGTGAGGTTGAACATAGAAACAATTTTGTTCCATGTGTCCCTCGTAGTGATCTATCGAAAGTAAGAATAAAGGATACTTCTTCGTCATTAAAATCGTGCCTTTTCTGAAATTCTGTAGTCACAATTTAGTTTTTTGCAAACGTTAAAAATCTCACGAAGCTGCCGGCATTTTCGACTGGCGAGGTTTGTCACGCACATAGCGGAAAATGAGACAGCCATTACAGGCAATATTGTTCCGCTCTTTTCAGCAAGCGGGGATGCTATCTTCTAATTTCAACGTTTTAATTCACATTATAGGCCTAAGTGATACGTTATCTCCATCAAATCAGCTTTCTTTGCGTCTTTATCAAGAAGTATCTTTGACTTAAACTTTACCAATTTATACCGTAGTTTAACCAAGTGGAATATATTAATACAAAAGTGTAAGGACCGTGAGTGTTACATTAAATACATATTTGACTAGCACTTCAAGGTTTGTTTCTTTCTTATCCATTACAAGCACGTGACTTGAGAGCATTTTCGGTGTATTTATTCATTTCTGTGAAATGAAAACAATATTTTATTCCGAAAATGAAGAAATTTTAAATTGTTTTTATTTTTTACAAACTAATACTGCTATTAAATCAGGGAGCTGCCACTTTGCAGATCCCTGGATTTATTTGGTACATTTACTTCATGTAAATAATATGGAAAAGTGGTCAAAATCATATTTACTTGGAAACAATAAAAATCACTGTAAAAACTCCTTAAATGTTTTTAAACTTTTAATTGTTCATTTATAAGGGTGTAAGCTTTGCTGATTTGAAATAATATCTGTTAGTCATGCTTCTCTCTTTTCATGGTTCTAGCCACAGATTATCACTCAATTACATAGACACACACTAGCAACACAAACTCATATTAACGAAGAACTGAACGATGTAGCACACAGTTTTAAATTAATGAGAAGTTATGAGGAGAAAGCTTCCGGGCAAAATAACCATACGAACAAACCAACACACAACCAATCCCTAAGTCAAATCCCTTAAGTCTAAAGTACCGGGTACATGAGATTTCTATTAAATCTTACTAGGTTTTCACTAAATTGAAGTACAGAGTGTTGGCCATTGTTTTGCTTGTATTTGTATACGTAGTTTAAAATAAGTCTTCAACCAATGTTATATTTAAATTTGATAGGCCTATTTAGATGAAATTTTTAAGAAGACAATTTGATTAGGGAGGAGAGAGGTGAATTATTGACATAAAGATATTTTCCATGGAAATGGAGAGAAGGGGGAGGGGGTAGAAGGGGGATGCATTGTGGGTGTATATTGTATCGTTTCACTAGCATATACCTACTTCCATACGGTAGATCCGATATGTGTTCCCAGATGTAAAGTTAAAAATCTTGAGTCATTTTTTGGCAAATAATCTTACTCTATATCAAGGTTTCCTAGCTTGGATTATTGTATGGATTATTGTTCGCACTTTCTTACAATTGCCGTAACACATTAAAGGGAGAAAATAGTCGCCTCATGTTTATATTGAAAAATCTACTTAATCTTACAGATCTGCTCTGATTTCACTGACAAGTATCTTTCATTACATTTCTGTAAAAAAAATCAATATTGAAAGTAAACCAAGGAGTTATTCTTCATAAATTTAACAACGTGAAACAAATGTTGTCACATGATTAACAAGAGTCATTCCTGAATTAGGATGACAGGGTACACTTATTCAAATGGGGGGCTGTATTTTTCCTTTAACAATCGCCTTTAAAGTTACACAAAATAATAGCCTAACTTGTGATTCCATTTCACAATTTCAAGCAATTATTTACTAATTACTATTGCAAAACATATGTTCGTTTCTTAAAGGTAACTTTGAGTTTGCTCTTGTTAGCTCCTTAAAAACTTTAAAAAGTTATCAGGAACTAGTAATAAAGGAAAAACAACTATTGCTTTGAATGTTAAAACCGGAAATATTTTAACAAACTCATGAAGTTTTAAAATCAAAATACCCAACAAAATGGCGTCATCTTTTCAGAGTTTACATGTAAGGTCTGTCTTTCTGTGGATCATAGAGAATTTAACCCCGGAACTACGTCGCTTGTACATCTTGTCGCTCGGAGCACTTTGCTGTGCCGCAAACAGCTTTGTATGAATCTTATTTGATATTATATTGCTGCGATGCTTCAGGTCACACTGAATTCAGGAGAGACTTTTTAATTCGTTCTTGTATTTTTATCTGGGAAATTTGTCACGCAAAAGGGAGATTCTCAAACCTGGATGTATGCTTTATTCCTGTTACAGTTAAAAGTTTTCATTCAAGGACAGTTATCTTTAAGCGAACACGCACCGTCCATATGTATTTTGTTCGTAATTGAGTAATACTGATTGCTACGATGTTGAAATGGTATGGTTGCTATGGTGACGCAATTTTTGGCACCTATACCATTTATCATCGTCAAGTTTCAGAGTGACAAGTTCTAAGTTCGTATCCAAATGTTCAATTTAATCGCGCCCGACATAAACACACTTTCGTACCAAACGCAAAAAAAAAAAAAAAAAAAAAAAAAAAAATCATGTCGGTAACACTACAAAGGAAGTCCTTCATAGGTTTCAAGAAAAACTCTCTGCAGTCCCTCAAAATTTATTTGGAACATGAGCTAAATCTCAAAATTCTTTTCTCATTTTCCTTACAAGTATCTTATATAATTTTTTCCAAAGTAAATATTGACTATTAAAGGTACAGTAAGGAGTTACTCTGCATGATATTAACACTCCAGTGACAGAAATATTTTCATGTGATTAAAGAGTCCTCGTTAAATCAGGACAACAGGGTATACGAATTCAAACAAGGCGACTGCATTTTTACTTTAAATCTTGTAAAGAGGTGTATTGTAAAATTTTCACTAATAATTCACACCAGTCACAGTAAATCGATTGTCAATAAGTTTGGATGGGAGAACAACATCATTGGATCTTCTTTAATACGCCACCACTTCTGCAGCCCTCTCCCCATACTGTAGCCTATCACTACGAGAGGAAAAAGAACTTTAAAGTGCTTCTACACTTCAGTTTCAGTTATAATATTGTGATCACTATTGCCCTAAAAATCTCACAATTCCTATCGTAACATAAGTTCACTTCCCCTGCTCAACTACCGGTACCGTCTATACTGCCGACACAGCTACTGAATGCAGCTTCTTTGAGCTATATTAGTTTCATCAGTTGTACATATATCTTTGTGATATTTTTACATGGAATAGATAACCGAGGGATTGCATCATAGTCGCTGCGTCCGTCCGTGCATATCTACATGCATAATCAACATCCTATCTACATCATCATCGATACGATTACAAACATGGAAAAAAATCGAGGGTATCGCCACTTCCTCCGTTCATACTGCTAACTCACATCATCGCCGTAAGGCACGTTATGATGGAGATAGGTGATTTTGATATTTTACATGCAAAAGGAACCCCAAGTAATGAAAACCGTTGTGGCTAAATCCCACGAACCACTCCCAGTATAATTTTCAAGTTAGATACTTGTCAGCAACCTTTGACCTTTAAGACAGATGTCAATAAATTAGATGCCTACATTTGCGTTACTTTCTTTGTATGTAAATTGCTTCTGTTCCAAGACGTTAAAAGGCAACGGTAAATTGCTGTTCTCTGCAAAGTCTTCAAATTCATATTGTAATGTGATGCGATGTGCTGTGAGGTAATGTGATGCGATGTGCTGTGAGGTAATGTGATGCGATGTGATGGAAGCATATTTTCAGATACAAATCCCATGACAATATGTTCTACAAAGTATAAAATAGTATAACTCGCAATTACACATAATATATATATATATATATTTAAATATATATATATATATATTCTTGACAGAATAAACCAGTCAATATATATATATAACGCTAATTCCCCCCTTAAGGCGAAAGTCCATATATCTTCCTACCTTAAGGCGAAAAAAAAAAATAATAAAAAACATAAGCATATATTTCCCCCCAACGTCCTCAAGATATAATCAACGTTATTTCAACGGCCTGCCATCCGTGCGTGTTAAGAGATACGTGTCCGTAAATTTGAAGTAATAGCATATAGATTGTGTCTGTAAAAGGACGTTACTTCACGTTTACGTATTCCTATATAAAAAGTGTGTGAAAACGTTAAGGGGAATCCGTTTCTTCGCCCTATGGTCGACTTTTCAACAACTTCTTTCGCCCTAAGGTGGGAATTAGAAATATATATATATATATATATATATCCCAAATTCTAGCCAAAACTCGCCATGACAAGATAACTTAGGCTTGTAAGACATTTTGGAAATATAAAGTCAAACTTACAAAATACAGATTCAAGAGAAAATATGTTCTTTCGAAAGATCAGTTTTAAGCTGAGACTTACAACAGTGAAAAACTTCGATACTTTGCAAACTTCGTTTACTTGGAAAATTATTCGACAGGCTCGAGGCGCAGACCGAGAAAACACTCATGCCACAGAAATTATCCTAAATGAGAGGTTACGAGAGGGTAGATTTCTCCATGAGTGTTATTTTGCCGTTTACCGGTCATAACCTAACTTGACAGGGGCCTTACTTCAAACTTTAAAAATTGTACTTTTAAAAACTCTGTAAAGGTTTTCACAAAATATTGCACGCAATAACTGACGGTATTTGACCTTTTTCTTATTTCTCTAACTTGCATCTTTTTGAGGAGGGGGACACCTATAAGGGAGGTACCGTGATGATCCGGTACACCGGACACGTGAAGATAAAGGAGGGGACAGGCCCGTAGTCATGGGGGCCCCTTTAAGATTTTTTTCGCCCCCTAGAAATCGTTCAAGTTGCCATTGACTTAATGCGTTTTTACACATTTGTCCCCCCTGAAAACTTTTTCTCCCCTGGAAGCCATTTCGTCCCCCTTAAGTACCTTGTCTGGCTACGGGCCTGGGAGGGGGACTTGCAGATATGCACTGTGGTAAATTCGAAATGAAAGTATGAGAGGTGGTACACACACTACTTGAACAACCCTCCCTTCCAAAGAAAGCTCGCGCTGGAGAACAAGAGCCGTTCTCTTGTGGAGTAGAGTGCAGAAGTTTGAATACCATTTTGATACCAGTACACTTAAAACCTGTATCTTGGCAGTAGTTTTATGTTACCACAGAAGTTTACAGCTTGATCTATCATTCCTATTACAAATCGAATGTTGATTACTTAAAATTATTTCCTTTAAAAAGAATTTACCAGACGAACGATGTGATTTTTACACATGTTGCAAAGAGTACACACATTTGGAGTTTTGATTTAATAAATTTTAAGTAAATGGTGTTGATATAGGCTGTCCAAGTATATCTTTGTGATAATTACGTGTTTTTGCCAAAAATAAGAGTTGTAACGTTGTTGACAGTAACCAATGTAAACGATGTCCGATATTTCCATTTCCATGCCGATCCGATACCGACATTTGTGTTATGAACGTACTTTAAAAGTATGATCGGCCTAACACTGCAAATAATGCAGTTATTATATACGTAGTGATTACCAAATTTTATTAAAGAGATGAATAGATGTGCTTCCCTCCATAACCAAACTGTCACGTGATCTCTTACACTATCTTATATTGGTCGTAGCAAATATATTAGTGAAAGCCTCTACAAATGTTGTTCACGCTTGATTGATTTTCCTACTATCTACAAAACTAGGCTTTGCTATTAGGACTAGGTCAAAAGCTACACAAGAGATGCACCCACTGACTTACCTTTCTCTACTTTCAAGAAGATCTGCAAGATGGAAATATTCGAAACAAATCTACAACCCCGAATTATTTCCTGCTAGTCTTCTAAGCACAGTCCCACTAACTCGAAAGACTTCGATTCGAAGATCTTTACTTCACGAGATTTCAAGGGAAACTGTTGTCAATACAAACGTTCTCAAATCACCGGGTTCTCCTTACAGACCTAGATCCCATAACTAAATAAGAATTAAATTTAAATGCTATAACGAGCCGTTACCAGGTAGTCGCTCGATCGCGAGCGACTTTTTATCAAATTTCAGTACCCAAAATTCCATTTGCACCCTATTCTATCCTATTAGCACGCTGTGCACGTGTATAATATGGTTAGGATAAATTATTTCTATACCTTCGTGTGTTGCAAACCTCCCGCGTTGATTTCATCATGACGAAATAAGAGTGTTTATTAAAACATATTAGTTTAAAACATTTTTTGGCACGGAAATTTAATTCTGGATTACTGAATTGTCCAAAGTGGAAGATTCTTTAAAACCTCGACACAGTTGCTGGAGATCTATATACGCTTCGGTGACAGAAGCGAACATTTGAAGAGTACCCGCCGACAAGTTTAATGGAGCTTTAACTATAGCCATTACATGATAATGAAATACAATTATGCACAAGTGTTCGATAATTCATTCGGAAAATTTTCAGAGACATAATGCGAACCCAAGATGGTTTGTACCCGAGACGGGATAGGCTGTATAAACAAAATTCCGTCCTGGTAGCCTCATTTAGCATCCAAGGCGAACGGAAGACACGAAAAGAGTAACTTTACGACTGACGGAAACTAGAGAGCTAGGTTTGTAAAGATATAGGAATTTGATGATGACGAAGAAGAAGGCCTGCCTGCACGCAAAATTAATTCCGTTCGATATAGTAATGCTGACTGGGTGAGTATAGCTTCTTAGCTTAGGTGTTGTTCGGGGAAGGTCTGTCATACAGGATGACATTGAAAGGAAAATATTTTCATTCTACATGAGCTTTAAAACAAACTTCTCTTAAATATTGAATGCACGTTGTTGGAAATTTTCACCTGACAAATTTTAATGGAGGAGTTTTTACAAATTGACACATGTTTTTAATTTCTGTATCAACTAATTGACTAAAGCAAACTTTGTCGAGCATCCTGGCTCAATGACATATATACAAAAAGAACACGTTTTACTCCATATTCCGATCCCCATCCTGTTTGTCAAAGTAAGACAAACTAATGTAATAACTAACTTTCGCGGCACGAAAGAATATAATAGATCTTTATTCTAAGCGGAGCGCCATCATCGGTTGGCGCGGAGCGTACAAGAACATTTTTGGCTTTCCAAACCCCTCAGATGGCTGGAAACGGCACTTCCCGAGTGATTTAAGCTGCATGTACCCAGCCTTGAAATATGGATCTCATGTCTGCAATTTCTCAATAAATGCAAAAAAAATCAATCTATGAAAAATATTAATATATGTTTCTAATCCACCCTCAGTTGGCGCCGAGCGTACCACAAAATTTTCGGCTTTACAAACCCCCAGATGGCCTGAAACGGCACTTCCCGAGGGTTCTAAGCAAGAATATGTCAGCCCCCACTTCGAAATTCTCCCCGCTTCTTGGAGCACTTGACAAATATTGTGGGGATGAACATACCTTTAACCCCCACTTTTTCATTTTTCATCGCAGCCACTGGGGTACGGCATTTTTTTGAGGGCGCGAAGCGCCCAAGCGAGGAGCGGAGCGACCGAGCGGGGAGATGGTGTGGTTCTCCCCCTCCCACCCAGGGAGTTTTTGCAATCTTTACATCAAAATTGAGCGATCTGGTGAACACCTAAGCTGGAATTTCTGGACATTTCAATCTTTTATCAATGTTTTCTTTATTGATTCGAGAGTTAGTGTGTGGCTGTATGAAGGTTAATCAATGGGATTTGTGTTGCACTGAAACAATACAGCTACTCATACGGCTTACATTGGCTAAACCAGCGGAATTGACATTTTGCCCTGAAAAACGCCAAACCTCCATTTAAATAAAAAAAATAGGTCTGGGCGGGGGGGGTCATGCGAGCCCTCTGAACCCCCCTGGCTACGGGCCTGCAGTGTGACAACGTAACTTCCTCTTTTAACCTAAATATAACTTGCACGTGCTACATTTTCATGATGATATTCTTTGTGTTTGGTTATGAGAGGTGAATGTGACATGGAAAACATGCTATGGGAGGGGGGGAGAGTTCCTTAGGGCTGGGGAGGATTCAGTTACATTTACAAATTACCATTTTGCCTATCCCTAATGAAATATTTCTTGATAGTGCATATCACGTTGAATATGCATCTGATGTACAAAAGCGTTTGTATACATTTATGGTAAGTTGGTAACATAACACGAACCTGTGCATGGTGAAAGGGTGTGTTATGGGGGACGAAGTGATTGGACACTCCCTGTGCGTGTTAGTTGAACTTGCTAGTAAGTCTGGCACTATTGTCAGATATAAGTTGATAACATGTGATTTTGAACATGTGACCAGTTTCGATAACCTGTTAACCATTTGAACAATGCTTTGGGTTTGAAAACAGCAAACTTTATTATAATATGATTAGGAGAAAAAGAAGACCAGTTTTAGAGAGGAATTTGTTTTTAAAGTGATCCTTAAATAAATACGGAATGACAACGATTCAACAGATTTCAGCATCGAATATCCACCAAACTTTTGTTGATTTTAATTAACAAACATTGACACCGCAAAGTATGGAAAATACTGATCGACGTCGTGGTTTCCGAAGTAAATCATCCACTTTTCTTTCGGATGTTCGAAGCTCAGTATCTTAGCTTTAAGGGTTTTGAGTACTGGGGGGCGCAAGCTTGCATCCTCTTCTGCAATTGTCACGGCAATGTAGGATATTATTCATAAGATTCATAAGGGAATTCTTGTTTGTAAATTCTTTGTCAATTGAATTTCTTTCAATATATTCAGTTTACAAATGCCAGAAAACTTAAATGCACTTGGAATTTGTTGGGAAGGGTTCCAACGACATGGCACAAAGGACTTTGCTATCAACCCCGCTGCAGACTTTCCTGCAGCATTACACGATGCGATGATTGTGTTATATTATGTATTTAAGAATGTAACAGCATTCTTAGCGAGCGAGAGTTCTTTGCACTTAGTTAACGAGGGTAACTGTGCTTGTGATTCCAGTCAAGTCAACACGACGGAGACAGTCCGGCCTCTAAGGCAAGACCAACGTAGCACCACCATGACTACGTATTGAAGACCTGTTTATCCTTCTCATTCCGTGCAGAACGGTGAAATGAGAAAGTAGAGAAAAACCAAGCAATAAAATTATCAAAGAAAATTAGACATGAATTTCAAAGCTAAAACAAGCACGAGCAAACAAACATTGGAACTTAGAAAAGTGCAGAGAACTCGTTATTTCAGAGAACTTTACGTTAGACAATTTGAGGCGAGGGAAGGGAGCCTTCTTGTCGACCATTAATTTTATAGATTGTCGATGTTGAATATATTTGTTGGTGGTCATAAAAAAAAGAGAGAAAAAAGACCAAAAAAATTTTAAAAAAAAGATGAAAGAAAGAAAAGAACAAAGAAGAGGAAAGGAAGTTCCCATCCAAATAAAGTTAAATAGCGTTCAAGTATTTTCGTTGTTACGAGTCATTTCTTGTTTGTTTGAAGTCTCAGTCCACGAGAGTTCATTTTACTTAAATTTGGAACGAACCCGTGAAATACCTGTGACAGGAACATTGAGTCCAAAAATTGAAAAATATACCCATCCTTATTCAAACTGTTTAATACCATATTATCTTACAGTTAGAACATCTTGTAAATCGTGTACACCGGCACTCACAAACAGTTCCTTACAAAATTCTTTGTTACTCCACTTCCGAAGCTGCATTGAAAGGAGTAAACAATTCCTAACTCACGCTTTAAAATTGAGAGGTCAAAACTCTGACCAGGGAGCTGCCACTAGATCTCCTTGCTCTGACGACCATGGAGCTGTAATAGCTCCATGGTCTGACTACCACTTTAAGCCGAATCCTTACCAAATGCATATTTTGAGTAAAACTGCGTGTGCTAAATGGATTCCAGTGAAAAGCAAACCCCAAGCGCGGAGCCTTGTAACAAGCACATAGATCGCTTGTCTAAAACAAAACTGTGGAAACTGCAAATAAGTATTAATTTTAGAAGCTCCCTCTCCGTCTTCCCCTCCTTTCCCGTCCTTCTCTGCCCTTCCTCTATGTGTAAACTAATTTCGAGGACTATACTTTCAATCCCTTCTCACATGGTAACTAATGTCAGACAAACACAATGAGATGATGGCCAGTAAGCAGTGCCCATGACTCATGAATATTCAATTATTAACAAAACATGCCTCTACATTTTACGTTATATTAATTAACGTTAACTTCAAAACGATGTAATATCGAATGTCACATATTATATCCGCCAGACTGGTTAAATTTTTTGTTTCAATGCTACCCAGAAAATTTTGCAATTACCTAATTGATTGCCATATTTGTATAATTCGAAGTAATTGAAAAAAGAAATCGTTTCCATTTACCAGAAGAAACCTTACTGATATGTCATAATCGCAAGTAAAAACAAACCATAATTAAGTTAATGAGTCCGTCGCTTTTAAATCAACATTAACCCTTGGCGTGCGTTGGCTATTTAAGACAAGGTTTCGACATTTTCTCTTATTAAATTAAAGCACCGTCTCCGTGCTATGATTCGAGTCCTTCGTAGAACCACGTCAAAGAGACGAATGTAGGAGAACAGAATTATGGACAAATGGACCGGCTGTTTGGGTGAAAGAAAGTATTATTGCCATTCGGTCATTTTTTGTAGTTAATAGAAAGGCTTTTCGTTTTATGTTACAAAATTTCAAGTCTTTTTACTTCCAATTACGTGGAATATGACCTTGTCATTTAAGCGTTATTTGTTACAGTCCCGGCTTGTTACATTTTGAACAATATCCCTGTATATGTAGATCTCTTGTCTTAAGGCATTGGCCGTTCTATCAGTAATTAACAAAATGCGGTGACAAAATTCAGCAAACCTTCTCCATTTATGAAAAGAGAGTAAGGCCTGTTATCATAAAAGTTATTTTAATCGTATGAAAGCAATGGAAGTTGTAAAAAGGAGATAAAATGCATTGGAATGTCGTGAGAAAAAGTAAAAACGAAAAATGAGAAGAAACCAGGATAGACCGCTAACGTATTATTTTAATATAATTAATAATTTTATCAGGATTTCATTTGCAATGGTAAAACATTCACTTAAAAGTGAGCCAATGAACTTTATGATAGATTTGTTTCAATAAAATTTATTGGCAATCTCTTCCTATTTTTTTCCTAAATAATAAAAAGCAAGTGATTTCGACGTCTTGTCGATAATACACCGTACACTGACAAAAGAAAAAATGAACGGTGTTTTATTACCAGAGATAAATGTCACAATGATATGGGACAAACATCCCTCGTCCCAAACAATTTTTAATTTGAAGGTTTTTTGTTGAAAAACGATCAAAGTTACTATTGAAAACGCAACAATAAAAAACTGCGAAGTTGAATCTCGAAGTTGAAATGTACAACCCCCCTATATTATGAATCTTTCAACGGCACTGACGTGTCGATCATAAGTTTATACTTTTTGCTTCAAACTGGACTACTTAAACTCAGGAAAACAAAAACTGACCTTTTAAGATGTATACGTAACATTATATAACATTCTATCTACACGGTTTATTTTCTTGTTCGTTAAAAATAATACAAACAATTGATTTGCGGTATCTTCTATCCTCAGTTATATGCATTTCTTTACTACCATGTGAAAATTTAACTTTTCAATAAATTTTTGGGAAGCCCAACTTTATCCTAAAACCATTTTTCATTATTTCTACAAGGACGCGTACCTGCATTCGAAATTAACCTAAATATATTTCCTGATCAGTGATTATTACGTCAGAGTGGTACCAGTTGATGATTGGTGCAAACTAAGTAAATGTTTTAAGTATTCACTTCTGTATATGTTGTCATATAGCCTACCTGAAATCTACTGAAATTGCATGTATGTGAATCAAGGGCGTTGGAAGCGGGAGGGGGGCTGGGGCGACAGCCCCCAGCGAAATTTGTGGGGGCTGAAGTATGCTTTAGCCCCTCCCCACTTTCCAAGCACGAAAACCCGTTATTTGTCTCTTCTGTAAGAAATGTCAAAAATTTGCTGTAATTTACCTTAGAATTTGTCCAAAATAATGCACCACATTGCATTAAAGACCCTCAAATACCAAACAATTTTCCAAAGGACTAAGAAATTTCAAAAATGTGCAGTAATATACCTTGAAATTTATCAAAAATAATGCACCAAATTTCATCTAAGGGCACACAAATATCAAAAAAAAATTTCAAGGGGGTAAGAAAAATGAAAAATTTTTAGTAATTTACCTTTGAATGTGTCCAAAATAATGCACCAGATTGCACCTTAGGACCCACAAATATCACACAATTTTCCTAAGGATTAAAAAAATGTCGAAATTTTGCAGTAATTTACCTTAAAATTCTTCCGAAATGATGCATCAATTGCATCCTAGGACCCTCAAATATCAAAATTTTCCAAAGGAGTAAGAAAAGTAAAAAATTGTATTGATTTACCCTTAAATTTTTCTAAAATGATGCACCAAGTTGCATTTAAGGACCCTAAAATATCAAAAAATTTTCCAAAGGGGAGGGGGACACCCCTTCCCTCAGACCCCTCCCCCAGGACGGCGATCCGAAACAAGGTTCAGCCCCCCAGTCTTGAGCAGCTTCCTTCGCCTATGATGTGAATTGAATATAATAGTGAGAAAGGGGAGAAGTGTGAGGGAGATGTTGGGGGTCATACTTATTTCCCGTCGTATTTGACCGTGAGACACGTAACACAATAACAAGCAGCTCTTTTTTCAAACACATTTATACTTATTTCCACGCCCCCCCAAAAAAAATCACGTAGCCATCTTTACCTTTTGTATATTTTATTATCGCAAAATTTGACAATCGGAATATTTATACCTAGGGTTAATATTTTTGTTTTAAAAGTTGTGATGAACTAAACATAGTCATGAGTGAATAACATACAATTTGCTTATTGTATCCTACTATTTTGTTTTCTGGGTGATGGGGTAGGGGTAGGAGGTAGGTGTAGTAGGGGTAAGAAGCAGACCTGAGAGCAGAGTGACAAGAACATATTCATAAATCATTCAAATAGACAACAAACTCCTTCAGATTGTCATACTGTCTTTCTCCTATAGTTTTGAAACTTTTCCCTATAACTTATGACATTCTTAGCTGGCATATTCATGAACAATTTATTACACTTTTCTTGAAAGTGAAAGCTATTAGCACATGCCAACACAACGCAACAAATATGGCTTACTCAGTCTGTTAGTAGCCTACAAACTTATAGTAATAATTTACAATAATATTAAAAAAAATCTCTTAACCTTTTCTCAATGGTAATTCTCGACACATATTTTCAGGCTAATTCGCCATCTGGTTATGCAAATGTAATTAATTTGAAAGTTTTTCTCTTTTGTCTTTTCCCATATCTTCCGGATGATTATCTGCGTGAGGGAATGTGCCCCGTACTTTGAAATAAGTCATTACTTAATCGAGGGGGAGTCGAAATACCTCAGCAGAGAGATCTGACACCACAGTTAGAACTTGCCTTTTCTCCTTCTCGCCACACTCAGTTCCTCGCTTGACTTGAGCGCTGGTTTCATAAACCACGCCCATTCAATCAATTTACTGGTCCCGCGAAGCGCGCTTAGCGTGTGGCATGCACGCGAACTAACAAAAGAGTTGGACAACTGCAAAACGCTGAGTGAGATACGCTAAGTTATTATTTACCTATGAGTCTTAATTATCCAAAAAGGGTACGTCTTGTTTCCAAAATGTCGACCGGACGAGAATGGTTGAAATTACCTTGGGATTATAAGTGCGAACACAACAAGTCCGTTGGCTAATTCGCGTGTACAATTGTTCTGATAGGTAGAGCCTTCTTTTTTCTTCATTTTCCTCTTTTTGTTAAAAGCCATTTGTAAGTTCTGTCTCCCGTCAGTCAGTACAGAAAGGCGAATTGCCGAGTACTTTATACGTTATTGCGACTTTACAATGAGTTTTGTTGTTGATTTCTTGTGAAAAAATTTCAACCGACATTGTGGCAGAAGAAGGAACAAAAGCCTTAAAAGCGATTGACAATAGTAAAGATTCTCTGCCATGTAATATTAAACCTTAATTAGCAAATTTTACTCCCCCCCAAACAGTTCCTTGAATGGGTATATTGGCATTTTAATCTCAAAAATTGCATATTTCTCCAATTTCAGTGACAAATTAGATAAGAGCAAGTGTATTAATGTATGATTACACTTTCGGTGAGAAGCCTTTTTTACTGATAAACTGAAATTTGAAAAAAAGTAAATTGCTTTTCATTAGAGGAAATGGACTTGGTTTCTTTTTCTACACTTTCGGTGAAAACTGGAGTGACCGGGGTCATCGAAGCGAAAGCAAGCCTCTCCGTAAACAGCCACGGCAAACTCTCGATGCTACACTGGTGATTTGGACGGCGAGTGAGTGATAAATTCGACCAATCAAATTAGCGGAAGCCTGCCTCGTAAGATAACCGATTCGATCAATGCAAACCACGTAGAGCATACGTGACTAAGTCATTGGACCAGGAAAAAGAACGCGCCGAGGAAACTTCGTATAACACATGATTATTTACAGGCCTGTGTTTCTTCTTTACAGAAGTTGTCGGATAAGATTTGATTCTCAATAGCAAGCATCTTAATGTGATTTGTGAGTACACTTGTCGTTTGGCGGGAACAGCGAACGGCTTGAATACTGACACCAAGATCCTACAAGACGGAAATTTGCAGAGTTTTTTTTTCTTGGTCCTGGAAGAAAAACCATCTTCATAAATTTCTATTACCAAAAAGTTTTGCCAAGAATTTTCGAGCTATTTGAAGAGGGGAAAACATTACTTTTTAAAACTTTTCTGCTCAATATATCAACAACGATACTTTTAAGACTCTTGCCACGGACGATCAGAAAATTAAATTCAGGAAAAAGAAAATCTGATTATCTTAATCAAATTCGTTTATAATTGCTCCTTCAACGAACGATATCAGCCGCGAATTACTCTTTATGAATTAAGTGCAAACAAATTAGAGAATTTAAAGAGACATTTTGTTCTTTTCAAGGTGACATCATTACAAGACTTTTATTTTTTAATTTTTACTTTGCTTCAAAGAAATAACTTTTTCGGCTAACCAAACTGCTCTTGTTTTAAACTTACATTAATTGTGTGACAATTGTCTATTCAATCTGTTTTAGCAAATGAAAACTTGCCAAAACAATTTTATTTTTCATTCTCTATCCGAAGAAGAAATTTTCTGTTTCGAAAAGGGCCAATGCTGCCAACATTAAAGTGACTTTGAGAACAGTGTAAAGTTAAAAACATTAAAAACATCTCACTGATTACTTTTGCGTTTCAATATAAAGTCTTCTGAAAGAGATCTTAAAATGATGGATTATTCCTCGTATTTGAGCCAAAATGCCTACGATTCCTGCTTAGGTGGTATGGAGGGAAGTATATCTGGCATTCCGACGAGTTACGGAGAGTTTTCTTCGGCCGTGGGCTCGCACCAAGCAAGTCAACCTGGTTACCCCTACAGCGGACTGAGGACGTCAATGGGCTATGGGGGTTCCCCAAGTGGTATGGCCAGTGCTTGCAACCTTGCCTCGATGATGGACCACCAGCAAGTACCACAGTGCTCCCCTTACTCTAGCGGTAAGTCATTGATTTCTTTCCCATTTTTTTTTTTTTGCAAAAGTTAAATTCGATACCCTAAAATCAATAGGACAATTAGCGACGTGTTGGTGATTGGAGCTGAGAACGAACAGATCTGAGATCTAAATTCAAGACTACGGTACGTTGAAGGAGGAAACACCAAAAGAATTATAAATCAATTAAAATTGAAACTTTTCCATCATTTTTCATCTTATTTCTAAAAAATTTATACATGATAGTACAGGCACCATGTTTCCGTTTCGTTTGCAGGAATCAATACAGCTTCGCTCTTTAAAGGTTACATTATCATACCGTAATAATTACACTTACAGAAGAAACCGTCATGGGTAGAATACATGAACAAATATCAGTAAAAATAGTTTCAAATTACGAAAGAATAAGTATAGCAATAATCTCGACAAAATTTTACCTCCTAATAACCTAGATATGAAAACAAACGGGTATGACCCCGACCATGAAAAAGAAGACTGTTCATTAAATCGCTTTTCAAAAATGATAAATCGTATGTCTCCCACGATGTCCCGAATGATCTTGAAAATCCAGGAAGTTGCAATGACCTGCAAGAGTCAATGTCCATATTTAAGACATGAATGCGATATGCACCTTTTTACCCCCCCCCCCCAAAGAGAAAGTAATAATCGAGGACAGTCTAATTCGTTATTAGTTAAAGATTTTCAGTAAAAGTTAACTGGGAATGTAACTAGATTTAATGAGATTATCCACTGAAATTTGTCGTACCTATATCACGAAAGGTACGTTCAAATTTGACAACTGAACTATCTGAATTATTGTCTCCTTCCATAGTTTCTGGATTTATATGTTTCTGTTTTTCTCACATCAAAAAACAAGCTGACAACTATTCACATAAGCCTTTATTATTTTTAATAAAAAGTCTCACCAAAAAGCTGAGATTGGGCTACTATGATTACATCATTAAAACCCTTGTAATAAAACTTCATTTTACTGTCATTAACGGTGTAAGAATCACTTAATAAATGCCGTATATTTTCAACCTTTAAAAACTAGCATTTTTCCACTGTCTGCAAAAACTTCGTTTATAGATTAATTACAGATTATGGAAGCCACGTTAAAGCACTTAGTTAAATATACGCGTATACCTTGCGAACTGATAAAGTTATTTACTTTCATTAAGCCTCTTCAATTATTTTACCATTTCCTAAACAAAAGAAATCTATTGAATAAGTAGGGGCGTTAAGGAATGTTATTCAATTCAGCCACAGTTTAAGTAAAATGGCTCAAACAGGGTTTAAGGGTTTACTTAAAGTATTTACTTAAAAAACTGGTATGATGAAATGCAAACAAGTCTTTTTGAAGAGTAACCTTAAACTGGCGTTCTTCCTAAACTGAAACAACTCAACTGTATACATAAAAGACTTCTAATCAGAAAAATTATTAATGAAACGAGAGAATATGGTAAAGTCAAATTGTTAATTTGTTTATAATTTTAGTATGAGTTGTTGAAACTAACAGGTTGTTGCAAAAGGGTCTCTTTGAAAAAGTCTTTGTGTAATTTTATTGAAAAGATCGTATTTTACTTCAGCTGTACAAGCAATTCTGCATACACACATGCAATAACAATGTAAACAAATTTTTGATGTAAATACTCGATGGACGCTCCAACGATTTCTTTGTTTTACAATTGCAGCAAGTAGGCTAGTCGACTTTTCGCATTGTTCCTACTAACAGTTGGCAAGACATAGAATACGTGCTCATATACACAAAAAGTAATTCTGACATTCAAGAAGTAAAGAGTTTATTTTCAAAAAAAGGGCTTAGATAAAGGGATGTCTCACCCCTATTGAGTCACACCCTAATTTGAAAGTTAGCATTGGACATTTTTACAAATGTTACAAAGCATGGCTTTTCCATTGTTTGGGTCTATAATTTGCATATGATTGCGATAATTTACATGGAACGGTTTAATCACTTGCATAGGTATACGAATTCGTTTTTTTTTATTTACGGGCAGAATGTATGCTACTATTGGGCAAACTTGTGATACCTTTTTACTTAATTTCTGGCGAAAGTGTAAAGACATTCCATTGAAAGTATAACCTTACTCTTATAAATGCTTTAACACATTCTCACACATTTCTCAGAGCTATCATTAGGTGATTTTGGATAAATTTTGTTGTAATTATGTATGTTTTTCAAGATGCTAAGATCATTGAATAACTCAGAGTCTATAACATATCAATGCAGAGTAACATTTCAGCAACGGACGGAAAGTCAGCTTCGTTTCGTACAACAAAAAAACTAAAAGAGTATTAATGATCGTCATAGACAAAACACTGTACATTATCAGAAAAACTGAGAGTAATGAATTGTGAAGTAAAAGTCATAATATTAACAAAAATATGGCTTATTTCGATATAAACAAAAAAGATGAGAATGTTCTCCACGGTACCAGTGATTAAACACCCCTTTTTCCTCAAAATAATTTCAGACTTTCTGCCGAGACGAAAAAAATTGACTCTGTTTTGTACAACCGACATGACAGGTAATAGTTCAGTGGCTGCTGGCAAACTTACCCACCAGGTCACACAAAAATACTGTGTTATTGCCTCTTTTCAGATATTGTATGAAATACATGATAATTGGCAAGGAAATTAGTTTTCGTAAACTGTGCCATTTCAAAGCGCTTTTAAGACTTAATTTTTCAAATTAAAGTCCATCGCAAAATTATCATTTATTGATTTAGTAGAGTCATTGATTAATTAGTAACAGTTTCTAGAAATGTATTTATTTCATTTTAAAATGCTGAAAACAATACTTAATACTGATTAGAATGAAATTTGTCAGTACGCCACGAAAGTAAAGTTTTGTTTACTTGAAGAGAAAACGCAGTCACCTCAATTTGGATTAGTGCAGTAATCCACCCTACTTCATGAACGGCCCTTTACAATGAGTAACTCCTTAATTGGTTCAAGTTAAATGTGCAATATTTAACGTTTGGAATATCAGGAAAGATAAGATAAGAAGGAATAGCTGTTGTTTCGAAGTAAGTTTGAGGTGACTGCTTATGTCATTTAATATCAGTTTACTGTTATTTGTAAAATTTACTAATACTATAAAGAGAAGATCCATTGGCTGATGTATCCTTATTTGTAATTATTGTTACTTTATGTACTCATTTTGTAATACTCTCCTTTTTTCTTTTTTTGTTTGTTTGTTTGTTAGTTTATTTGTTAGTTCGTTCGTTTTTCCGTTCCTTTTGCATTTTGAGAGTTACTCATTTCTGTCTTGGTAATTGAAAACGACTGCAACTTTATTTTTCCAAGTTTTGAAATTGACTTCTTTCGAAACTTGAGAATGGCATAAAAGCAATTTGCAGTCATTTAACAAATTTACTAAAGAGTTCTTACGCAATGTCTGCTCACAGTTTTCTTCTAAATACATCCTACCAACCGGTTAAGAAGCTTGTTTATCTCCAAACTGAAGTAAATAATGACAGAGGAAGTGAGGTGCTAATTTATTTTTCAGCATACCTTTCTATTTCCGTGGTCTCACGACACCCCATCTCCACCGCAGGGGTGAAACACTGAAGAAAATTTCGATATAGTTTAAAGTTGCAAATATTAAAAAGACAAAACCATTAAACAAAATAATTTAATAATTTGATCTTTATATCTATATTTGTTCCAAGTTTTAATGGAAATTTGTACATTAAACTTAAATATTTTCTGGGATAAATGTTAAAATGAATAAAAAAAAACGATTTAGTTGTTTATCTGTTGACAAGGTAGAAAATCTGATTTTGTTTTGAACAAATGTTGAGTTAAATGGTAGAGGATGAAATAATAGAAATATTGTACAGTGTTTTAAGAGAAGTTGATGTTTTATTCACCAATTAATACAGCTATAACGACGATAGCAAATTGTCCCATAACTCCATGATATGTTTCAGTTTATCACAGGTGTTTGGGCCCCTGGTTTGTAGCCCCATTCCCTTTACTTATAATATTTTCCAATTTTGGGCAAAATCTATGATATCTTCGGGCAAATAAACATTGGACTTTCGGTCAAAAGTACTCACCTCCTTCTCTTCCCCATTGACAGATCCGTAGCCAGACATGGTACTGAAAGAAGACGAGATAACATCCAGGGGCGAAATATTTTTCAGAGGGAGGAAGGGAGGGCGAAATCTGAAAAAAAGTTTCACGGCAATCGTAACTTGAATATTTCTATTGGGTAAACATTTTCTGTAGGGGAGCTGACCCTGCCCCGTCCCCCTTGGTTACGGTCTTACCCATTGGGAATGGTCCCGAACATTGATGACCACAATTTTAGAGTATAAAATTAATTCGAATGCTGCAATGAACTATTCAATGCCTAAAATAGTTTTTTATTAGCATTTCAGTGCGAAGTACCTATGCAAACAGCTGTCAAAAAAACTATCACGACAACTTTTTATATTTTTTCAATAATTTTGATTATTTGGTATCTTTTTGTATTTTAACCAACAGACATATCCCAGCTAAAGACTGATTATGTGTGGCATCGTAATGGTGAGTTTAATCATAGTTTCATTGATTTTGTCTGTCGAGTGCAATGTTAGAAATACATGCAGACTCCATTCAAAGAACGCAGAAGCAGGTAGCACGTAATCATAGTTAAGCGTTTTCAACGGGTGAAGCTATTTCTTGTATAAAAAGCTGTTCGCGGAGGAAAAAACTAGTTGACAGAAAGTTGCTGATATGGGTAAGAAAATCATAAGATAAATTTAGTTTAAGGCTTATCTCAACCAAGTTTCTCATCATATCATTGTAGGATTTGAGTTGTAGGGCTATTAAATAAATACAATTTTTTATCATTTCTCACCCAAATGAAAAAATGAAGACGTCATAATGACAAAATTAATTTACTTGAATAGTTTTATACACCGCATGTTTTCATTGTCTAAGACATTTTGTTGTGATGTAGACGATTTCGTATAATTCATCCCGAACAAGTTGCGCCACTACTTCCGTAAAATTTTTTTAAAACCTAATAATTAATGTATCAAATTCAAAAAAAATATTTTTGAAGTACTTATTGCAACCTACTACACACCCTTTCTACTAGAAGCACACACCAGTTTCAATTTGACGAGTTTTCTTAGAAAAGATCACACATCGGCTGTTCTCCTGATAAGCAATTTACTAATAGTTTTATGATAATTAAAGCAATCAAGCATCTGCCATGTTAAATCTCTCGTCCTGGCTGTCATCTATTGTTGAATCCATTCATTATTATTAACAATTAACAGCACGTTTCAAATTTTAATATTTGTCAAATATTAAACAGTTCTACCAAAGCCAAATAGAACAAACACTCCAGCGGTACGACCTGCTTTGAATTTACTGCTAGTTATGCAAAACATATGTTGAGTCGTAAAAAACGCCTCTTACTGGAAAAGAATTTACCTTGTCGGTTGGCGCGAGAAAAAAGAAACATAAGTTAGGTCGAAAAAATCTTACTAGTTGTTTATTTTGAAAAGTAGTACGTGACAAAAATTTTGTGTGATCACTAAGAGTTGAAGCTGTATTTAGTCTTTATTTCTGATACATTTTCATCGTTCAAATAATTCCTTTATTTCAATATTTGTTATTTTAGTGTCATAGGAGATTTTCTGCTCTTATTTCTCTGTTTTATGTTTGCTAAGTTGGTACTATGTACGTCATGTATTGGGCAATCAATATTACACTTCCATAAAAAAGATATTAAGTTATGCTTAAGGCAGTGGTTACTGCGTGTGCAAAAAAGAATGATGGTTCTCTCTATCTACCAGTCTCGTAAGCAGGCAAGGCAAGGCAAGAGTTAAAGAGAAGAGAGGTATATTCCAGGGGCGAGAAATGTTACAGCATATGCCTATTTCGATTCTCTAAATATTCTAGGAGTGGATGGTTGCTAGGGTGTGGCACCCCTAGTCCACATGCGCTCAAAACATGTACCTTATTTACTCTTTCAACCATACAACACAGGAATTTAGGTTCAGATATAAGCATCGTGTCAAAAGTTGCGGTAAGCTCGCTGGTACTTGAAGTCATTGTAGTATGTGTCATCATCACTTATCCAATTGGAGTAATTAAAAGGAAACTGGAAAAAGTAATTCAAAGAAACTAAAAGATCACAATTAAAAGCATCCCAATTTAATCACATAAAAATCCAATATGACTCTTTGCACGTAACCATGCAGTAATGAAACGTATCAGATAATTTCTAGTAGAAATTCATAAGGATGTTTGTAATATAGGTCAACATGTTTCACGCAGTTTCACTTTTTTATATTTACAAATAACGAATTTTAGCTTTCTCCTTGCATCTCGGAATTCTTGCTTATATTTCCGCTTCCCTTACATAATAAAAGATTTAATGTTTAAGGTAAAGTATAAAGTTTTAGAATTTTTATGACGGTAAAACTTGAAAAATTTTAGCAAATAAAGTAAATTCATATTCTTTTCGAATTTTATGTTAAAATTAAAGACCTCAGCCAAGTGAAATTTTAATAAAATGTTTGATTCAGAGAATCCAATCCTTTTTAACTTTGAACAAACATTGCTTAATATCTACTGAGTTTGTTCTATTTACGTGAAAAAAAATTAATAACACTCCATTTGTAAAGTTAAATTATTTTGATAGATATTCATACCCCGCAACAATTAAATGGACAAAACTTTGGTAGTAACTCTAGGTGATGAACTTAATATCATTAACATATCCTTGTCTTACAAAAGTGAACCTTTGTGTAAATGAAATTTAAACGAATATGGCACTTTAAGTTACTATACCCTGGCATCCTAACTTATGTGTGGCTCTTTTCAGTAACGCGCCACTATACTTTTCTAACTGAATTCTTGGCTATGCAGACAAATTTCTCGATTTGCAGTGGATGTGATAAGCTTATACTCAAAATATCGGCAGTGTTACTTGTAAGGAAAGTAAAGAGAGGTTTTCACTATTTAACTGATATCTCTAAATTAATTTGGGAGGACTGCTTATTCCCTCTGAGTTAAGAATTGAAATAAAAAAATTCGTCTATTTGAAGAATCTGTGCAATGTCTCCTTGATCAGTATTCGTAGTGGCTGTCATTAAGGTTATCATAGTCTCTGTCCCTTAATTCAATTCTCAAACTGGATTGTTTTTGTTGCCCACATATTTTTTCTAGCTGTGTGATGTATTTATAGACAGAAAAACGTACATCTTCCACCTGCAACTTTTAAATAGTAAGTTTTGCTATATAGAATACTTCGTCTCATTGGCAAACATGCAAAATGGGGATATTAATGTCAAAAACCCAATTAATAGATTTAACTTGAGTTGTCTTATAAGTTTATGTCAGATAAAAATGATGGGATCAGTTTGATACATAATATTCTTCCCCCTTCATCACAATTTTAGACTTAGAGGATGAAATATTTTATGCTGTTAAGCCAGAGCCAACACGGAGAATACTTATTTAACTCGTAATTGACAACATACAAAAGAAAAAGTTAGTTAGATGAGGTTTTACGGCTCAGTTTGTAACCAATTGGTTTAAGACGGGCCGGCCACGGCCTTTTTCTAGTTGTGGCTCACTGGCTTGTTTTCCCTACTCCATTGCTTATGATGAGCACCAAAAAAATGGATTCTTAAGACCAAGAATGTTAGTCCAGATTAAAAGGAAGAATGGAAAGTTGATTCAAAACCCAGCTTTCCTGACACAATGGGGGGGGGGGGGTAGAACCTTAAATATCCTTATCAACTAAGCTAAAACATTTCAATTATTATTTAACTTAATCCACGTAATACAATTTTTAATAATACTCAATAAAAGAACTGATTAAAAAATACTCTCGGCCTTTTGGCTAAGATTATGTATGCTATCTGCCTTCTAAGCCAGTCTAGAACGGGACCATGCATGACAGACCCATGATGAAAAGGTGTGGTGATCAAGAGGTTGGTCATATTAAGTCTGAGTGTCCCTTAGGGTCGTAGCTCCTTTGGGGAGCAGAACTCGTTCGGCAGTAACGTTTGGTTTTCGCCCTTGGGCTCTTCGCCAGCGAGTTGAGAGAACTTTGAAAAAGGTAACAAAAATACTCGAAAGAGGAAAAAACGTACACGACTAAATTAAAACAAAAAACAAAAACAAAAAAAAAATAAAATAAAAACAAGTTACTACCAAAAAAACCCCAATCTACTACACTATTAATGTTTAACCACCTAAAGTAACACCAAGGACATATTGCATTGGAATTGACCTTACATCGTCTGTGTTTTTGCCGTTGGCGATAAATTTCTGTGACTCAAAACCCAGTAACGGTTACATTCAATTTTTTACGCCAAACAAACGCTTTTTCAGTGAGGATAGGTTCGAAGCACCACAAAGGAAACATACCACTGCCGGGGACCATGCCATAATAAAAAAGAACAGACAGAGGTCATATTGCTACAAATTAAATAAGGTCATCTTGGAAAATATGGGCAACAGATAAAGAGAAAAAAGAATAAAGAAAATAGAGAGAGTTGCCAAACCACACCAGTAAACTTTATCCATTAGGCTTAACATAATTTGGTAATGAAAACCAAGGAGTTTTCTGTTCTATACCAAAAAAGCACGGCTCGTTCCTATTAGTTTCAAGGGCGATAGTGATCAAACACTGATCAATCTTACAAGTAAATCAAGACACAATAATGGGCAGGCGTGGTTACCATCACGTGACCTGAAACCGCCCACACAATGCTATTAACAGCTCTCCAGTGTTTCAGGTTCTACGCTAAATTGCCACAATTTACGTATGCCAAAAGACTTAAAACAGTTTGGACGTTCCCGTGAATTTGGGGAGTTAACCAGGACAAATCAGGCCTTCTACACTGCATTGTAGAAGTAAGATAAGTTTTGGCAATTCAGATGGCAGGACTTTCGAGTCGATTCCTGAAGAATCTGAGGATACCGTTTAAACCATTTTGTAAAGGGTGTACTTAAGCTTTTTAAGAGGAAAAACGAAGAGAAAGTTCCTAAATTTGACATTTATATACTTTGTTGCGAAACGTTTTTACTCTGTACTAACACCTATATTTATAGAAACTTAAAAAGTAAAAAAAATCTTAGATACCACATGAGAGGAATCCTTGATAATTTAAACAGAAGGTATTTCCGAAATATATTGCCCAGTCGAACCCAGCGAAAAAGCCATCCCGCAGAAAGTTGGTTTCCTTCGAGGAGAATTTATTCCTTGTATAAAATCCAGGGATAGATCCGTCAGAAACCAGAGCGGTGTACTAATGCAGTATTTGTGTCTCATACTTCCCTTGCACAGCTCTTTATATATATACATTTTTCTCATCTTCATTCTAACCTATCCTTATGGAATTATATATTTACCTTCAACGTGCACAAACCTCACCAAACAAAGTTATCTTCTTCCCAAATCATATCAGCAGAGTTTTCGGCGAACGGAGGAGCCCCTTAATTTGATCACGGAGACCGGTTTTGTTTTTCGATGGCTTTAACTGTACTCTATGATCGTTCATTATGTGATTTGGAGTTACCCCTTATTTGATTTTACCGCGCGAATTTCTCCCGTAATGTCGTTACCGAAGGAGGGGATAATATCATTTCACATCAACGGGTGTACGGCTCGACCAAGTTAACATTCTCCTACGCCGTCAGACTGCACAAGGGTTATTGGGGATAAATGCCAGCAAAAAGTAAAACAAATTTATTTAACATTTTTTTGTCTGGAGCCGAGCCCATAGCTAAACTGATTTTAAAATTAAAGTGTCAAGTTTCTTCGATCTGAGCTGCCTTTATTTCATTCTCAGAAGTTCCTCTGGGAAAAGATTTCGGCTGCCGGGGAAATTTTGCACCCAAGCGAAGCAGCTCTAACCATTTATAAAACCATTATGATAACGACAAACCAATGATATATCTGTGCTTGTAGAGCAACATTGCAAACTGAAGGACTTTTAAGCATTCGATATTTTGTATCTTAATTTGATTGCTATTTTCTGTATACTACACGAGTAAGTGTACAATTTTAACAACAATTTTTTTCAAGGTAATAGATTTGAACTGAGCTAAAAGATATCAGGCAACGCTATTTGACGTACAACATTGAAAACTACGTGAGGCAAAGACGCGCGCACGACTTCCTCATTATAACTTAATGTTCCCCATAGACCACTACAGGCATACTGCAGAAAAAAGTTATTCTTCGTTGTGCCCTGATCTAAGTATGAACTAAATTTTCATTTGTAAAACCCTTTTTTAATCTCAGATCGAGGCAACTCAAATCAAAACGACATTTCAAAGGAGTTCAACCCAATTCAAAGACATTTGTCGAACTTTGCAGACGCTCAAATGTTCTAAATATTCCCTGTCCCACCTGAAAATATCCCATCCTTGTTCATCAAGAAGTTAAAGATGAGATGCGGTTGAAATTTTGATTAATTATCTTAACAGGTTTGACTAACCAGATTCAAATCGATTGGTAAAATGTTTTCGTAAAATTTGAAATGAAGTAAATGCTCCATGACAAAAGGGGAAAAAAGGCCGTAAAAAGAGAAGGCTGATGCATCCGAGACAAAGATAGCAGCAAAATAATGAGCGATATAGGCGAACGTGAGAAACAGAACTGTTTTTAATATTTTGACCTGTTTTTGTTTCATTCTTATGGACTCAAGTCTGATTCGTTTACAAACTTAAGGCCCATCGGCTTTTTCGAATATTTGTGAGTGCCCCGATCGAGATGAGTTGGCAGGCCCCGTAAATCCTGGGAAAAGAGGTTTTCGTTACAAATGTCTTGAAATTCTTTAAAGGAGAAAGGAATAAGCTGGTTTACATGTGTGAAGAAGAAAATACAAATGGAACGATGTCTAGGAGGAGAAAACATGGGTTTATTTGATAAAATACAGACCAATCTTCCAACAAAATAGGATTTAAAATTCTATTCTTTGATTTGACCAACTTTTTTTTTATCTTAGTATGTAGTAATTTTCATACGAACAGGAAATTATGTTGTTCAGAATAACGCAATTGTTTTGCACTGAAACAGTGCACTTAGGCGTAAAGGTAAAAAAGGACTGCCCATCATCATTAATTTTGAAACCTGCAAAATATTGCATCACGCTAAGGCTTAAAAGCAATACGCAGTCGCCCCAAAATTTGCTTTGAAAACTCAGCAGTCTCTTGCAAATCTCCTCTTATTGCATTACAAGCACCTCTGAAGACGTTTTGAACACAACTTTTACAAACAATAGGTAAAGCAAGGGGAAATTCTCCTTTAATTTCACAATTCACTAACAAAAATATTGTCACATGATCAAAATAGGCCATTCATGAACTAGAGTGACGGGCATACTAACCCTGATTGGGGTGACTGCGTTTTCCCTTTAAGGAAAGCAATTTTAGAGAAAAACAAGTTCTTTACAGTCTCTTTATATCAGTAGCAAGCTATGAGTGTGGCAGTGGGGTGGGGGTGGGCAGTGGTGGGGGCAGTGTCCACACAAAGGAAACGTTTTTCTTGCTGTTGGCTATGAATACTTCGACATTCACGTAAATAGTGCACACAAGCAGGCAGCTGTATCAGTATAACAACGAAGGATTACAGCAGTAAGAACAAGCTTAGTCCCAAATAAGTTCTGTTGACTTCCACTTACATAATCAAATGCAAAAAAAAAAATAATAATAATAATAGTAATAAATAAATAAATATATAAATACATACATAAATAAATAAAAATAAAAAATAAAACTTGAAAAATAAATATATAAATACAAAAATAAATAAATATATAGAAATAACACGAATGCACAAAAGGCAATGCTGCATTGGGTCCACTAAACAGTTACCTATGTGTACTAGCCTCAGTTGAAATTCCACTGATCGGGCTGCCACGGATTTTATTGATATCTTTTAATGTACTTTTTAAAGCACGTTAATTAGAGACACATTTTCCATCTAAATTTTTACAATTTCCAAACGAAAGCTTTTTCATCTACAGTAGTAATAAGTGGTGCACACTTTATTTCTTACTTAAAATCCCATCCTATTTCAAATTTTGAAAAGTTCTTTCCCTCTTAATTTACAAGTTTTATGAGCAAAGTTATTTATAGTAGAGACTGTAGTTACAAAGCAAAAGACACGGTAATATTGTAATTAAAAGAGAAAAAGATAAGTCCAATATCTCAAAAAAATTAGCGTTTTAGTAAGTAAGTGATTAAAGTCTGCTGAAATTATTACGTAGGCAATTTATCTTGTTCTTAACACATTGGTATAGATGAAGCTTGTACGTTTAAAACAAAATGCTTTCACGGAAAAGAAGTGTTTATTAAGTACTAACAGCATTTAGCATAATTGGAAGGGACTTTTTCCGGGGGGAGTGGGAGGAATCCCAATCTGTTTTACCAGGATTTTAAATGCAAGTGTTCTCTCAAATGGCACAAGTTGTCAAAAGCTTAGCAAACTTATTCTGCAGAATAGAGCGAGTACCCCGCCTTTCCCACTTTTGGTATTTAGATACATAACGTTACTATTTCTTTGGGATCAACAACGAATGTCAGCTCTAAATGTTTTATACGCTGTATTAATAATCTGTTGTTTTAGGTCCTGACGCAAAAAATGTTGATTGTTAAGTGTTACACTCTTCAACTTACTTTACAGTACCGGTACGTGGCAAAACTGGTTCTGCTTCGTTGTGAATTCAGTTGCCGTGAAATTCATATAGATAAGGAGTACTCGAAACAGTTTGATCACTGAGCACTTTCTCCATTCATGTGGTTTGAAAATAGCTTTGTAATCTTCCTTTTGTATATTTGTTTTTCTCAATCGTAACCAGTCTTTAATCTTATTCTGGTACTGACCATATGCTACATAACTTTACATTAAATATTATCTAATACTACTTACAACATGTACAAAGGATGTGTGTACTTTGAACTTAAATTTAAGCGAAGAAAAGTGTGGTTTAAGCAGGGAGTTGCTATTTGTGTGATTTTTAAGCTTTCTGGATGTGGGCACCTGTGAGAGAAAAGAAATGGGGGCGTCCTTCACACCAATTTTATCATCTCTTATCATACAGTGGCTTACCTGTAGGTAGTTGTCCTGAGTTTATCTTACGCCCGGTTTTCCTCTTTCAAAGTGACATTGACCTGCAGACAATTTATTTACACAGGATATTCTTGTTATGTTTTAACTTTTTGTCAACCAGCTGCAGGGAAATTTGAAAGTTTCAAGTAAAACAAAGAGAGAAAGAGAGAAGGAGTAAGAGAAGGCCACGCGCAACAAGTTTTCCAACTCCGAATAAAATCGACGTCATCAGCGTCGAACAGACTTGAATGTTGCGAATAAAAGTTCCTTGCCCTCCTAGTGTGACAATAGCAGGTTTAAACATGGTTGTAGGGGGCGTAAGTTTCGTATTCAAATTAGTTAACAAGCATGTTATAACAGCTTTTCAGGCGACCCTCCCTTATTGCTTGTATTCAATCGTTCGGGTTACCTTCTCCTTGCTGTGTTATCTATTTTGAGACCTACCAAAGATAACATTCTCGCCCAAAGGGCATTGGGGTGATTTTATTTGTCGGACGGACTGAAGTCCGTTTTATCATTTCAATCGACATTTCTGGAACGTATCAAACTGCATTATTATTCTTTTACCTGCTGTTTTGCCAGCAAATAAATCCCTGCCTCTCGTTAAAATTCGATTTGTTATCTTTTGTCGAGACACCCCGACACCCCGTCTATTTTCTTCGCAAGCTGAAATTAAATAAAATACAGTGAGGCTGGCTAGAGCAAATCAAATTTACGATTCCATAGAATATACGGGCCCTGTAGCGGTTTAAGGGCTCCAAAACTTTCCATTTTCAATTTGCGCGGGAATTTTTTCTCTCACTGTTCCAATCGCGACATGTGTCGGCTAATCGGGAGTCCTCAAACTGACTATCCCTTGATTTGACATTACTTTGGCTGGAAGTAAAACTAGTCAGTACTTGGGAGAAGAACAAGAGGAAGATATCCTCTCAGTAGATTTGATCAAAAATTGCCCCCGAAGTGACTGACTTACCGAGTAGAATGTTGGAGCTTTGAGTTGTAACTGCTTTCGTGGTGACGTTGAAGGGGAGTCGAACGGGCAAATAGGGCAAGTGTTTGAACGGTAAGATTAAATTTACATCCTCGGGGGCTGGCAGCAAATTCTGAAAGTCACAAAACGGGAAATAGAAAAGCTGGAGATGTAAACGACATAAAAGATGAAATTTTGACTCGATACATTGCGGCCTGTGTTAGGGCATCGAAGGCTTTCTCGCTAATTAGTCGCTTGGAGCGAGAACGGGAGAGATAGAAATTAATCGTAGCTGGGTACGTTTGTCTTTACGAATGGCGGCATCTTTGCTCTGTATAGCTTTACATTTGGCGGGCAACTTGTGAGGTGAAAATCCAAATAACATGTGAGGTGTGCGTACATTTCTTCACCTTAGGCTTACCAGTTTAAAGCAAATGCATAAGAAGTTCAACATTGACTATGAAAGATCTTAAAATTGTTCAAACCCTGTAGAATACCGGATAGATTTCGATCGCGATCGAACAGACTGTAGGCCTAAACTGAGCAGAAATTGGGATTTAGGATTGATGTAACGGGCACGTGCACCTTGCGAACGTTAAACACAGACGTGGTGCAAATGAAAACTAGTTTTGTGCATAACACTCCATATGTATGCCAGGATCGTGTTCTGGTACAAGCCATAAAACGTATAGGTACCTGTTACGAGAGGTAATTAAAACAGGCTTTGACATTCAACGTAATGTTCGAAACGAAAAATAAGTTATAGTTGTTAATTATTGACAAGGTGTATCCATTTACACAATTATGAATTTGCTCTAAAATTACATCAATGTAGAACGGTAAGTTGGTGATTAAACCGCAACCCGAGGATTGGGAACCGAGTTGAATGTACTGCAACACCATTGTAGATGGACATTTCAAGAAATTCCCTAAAAAATATAGTTCAAAACTTAGCTTTAAGAAGTCAGTGTGTAATGTGTAAAGTATAAATTTTTTTTCGTCTTCTCTTTGGAGGGAAGAGAAATAGGCTTAAATTATCCTGAGGTATGATTTTCTGTTCTTATTTCACCCTACTTAATCATTTCTCGATCCTTACACAAGATAAGCTAGCACTGGTTATATCCATGATACAATCAACGCACTAATGTTGTTTCATTTCTCCTTTAGATAAATTTTCTTCACTCTCTCTTAATGTTCTTAATTGTTGTCAAAAGAGGTAAAACTGATCAATAGCCCAACATCATCCCTCTCTTTCCATTCTTAAAGTCAACACCAGTTTTGCATGATCCCAAGCCTTACACAGTATAAATCTCGAACTTTACAAATTCACCGGCTGACCCTTTAGCAGTATAGGGTTGGATAAGAGAACAAAATGGTAACATCCAACTTCATTATTTGCTTATACTATTCTCCACTAACAAGCAAGTAAACAAACAAAAATACTATGAAAACAAAACTTTGTTTAGCTTATCTTAAGAATTTTCTCTAAGACCTTAGGTTCCGTCTTTTTTTCAAACCATTGGAAAAGACCTTCCTTAGGTTGAATACGATATATCGTCATTTTGAGAAATCCATCATATTGCACTTCATGTAACTCTTAAAACTCCGTAAGGGTTTCTTTTGACAGAGAGTCAAATTTTCAAGATGTACTTTTACCATGAATATTACTACCTCAACCATTTTCTGTCATACAAAAGTCATGTACACGGTATATCCATTACCTGTTTATTGAACGTCTTGGTTTTCACGTTATTTGTACAGGAACGACCGACGAATATGGATGTGACCTACTTTTATCCAAGAATACAATAAAAAATATAAACATTCTCAGTCTTTAATACACAGGTCAGAAGTCGGTCCCTTTAAGAGGCCTTTAAAAGGCAACTACATTTTACATTTTAAAAGGTGTATAACAAATCTTTGGCATTTTTCATTTACGTTCGCACCATTTTTTTTTGGTCACATCGCGAGGTCATAATTTGTGTAGAATATAGTGTCATTAATCTTTGAATGATTACATTTATGATGTGTTCATTGTGATGACCATATTATTCAGTACTTCAAGGTCAAAACTAAATAAGATAACTCTTGTAATGGATTGCTAAATTACGCTCAAAAATTTAACAATTTTTATCACCATCCTCATACAAAATTGGCTCAAGCAACTTAAAGAAATACTTTAGTGAAATATTCAGAGGATCTCAAACGAATGACAATAATTTTTATCACATGTCCTTCAAACCCCATACCGTTAGCTTTTTCATAACTCAAGATGTTCTTGTTGCGTATTCGTCTCAAACGTAGACGTCCAACTGATTCAAGGATACAAAAGTTGTTATGTAATACCTGCAGATTGCTTCCAAAATCTTTTGTTGTTCTTTAAAATTGAAATGTTAAATGCGACTCTGCAGTTTAACACCAGTGAAACATTGAATAAAATTTATTTTAGATTGAGATATAAATTTTGTGAGAACAAAGGTTACAATACTAATATTGTCTGCATATTTCAATTTAGATGTGTCAAAATTATTAAGAAATACAAAAGATGTTCAAGTTTTCTGCCTGTATGGTATCACAAATTTTCCATTATCAGCCTTAATTATGCAATGCGCTGTTGTGAATTGAATGTTTTCTTTCAAAAGCTTTAACTTCTAAACGCAACAAGCTATTGTGATGGGATAAACACCAATAAATTAAAAAGTTTCCTGATTTTATAAAATTTGTATTTTTTACCGGAGTATCTCTTTATAAACTCCAAAAGCTAACACTGCCATAAATCACACAACTAACAATGCCAAATATTTCTTTCGATACCGGTATATTGACAGAAACACTGATCTCACAGGTAATTTTAATTTATTTTAATACCAATGGAGAATATTTTTTCTCTTGAAATGACAAATTCAGTGTAGTGACTTTTGTATGGTACTTCTTCAGTGACCAACAAATGAATAAACTGTGTTTTTTTTTACATAAAAAATTCGAGGACGTAAAAATTTCTCTTTGCTAACAGCTGATCGAGCTGCTTCAGATATGTTATTCCTGTGATATTTTTCACGTTTGTTAAAATTTTCTAAAAGATGTATTTACTGGAAAATAATTCAATATGGGCGACCTTGCCAATTTCGTTTTGGTTCAGGGAGAGAGTACGCTTGGTACAATACAAGTATGTCGGAACTTTTGTCGTGACAACTCAACTAAGCCGATGAATGAAAGTGTTCTATACCAATTAGCTAATTACTGTTGAATAATAACGTGTCTCTTTCAAAACCTTTGTTAGCAGTCTTCCCAGTTCGCGCGAGAGTAGGAGATATGACAACTTTGAACTTGATTTCAAATATTAAAACGTTTTCTTTCTCTGTCATGTACATACTTTTCTTTTATATCTCGTGCGCTCTCAACACGTGAGTTTGCCTAGCTTAAAATCACTTACTTAAATTGGTTTCCGGTTAACTAGTTCGCAAAATAGGAATTTAAACAAGTCAGGTTCTCGAAAGGTTGGCTAGGCATAGTGAAATTATCCGCATCAGTGAGTCACCAGTACGGACAGAGGACTGACGCGGACGGTGGCGAAACCTCAAAAGAAACTATAACGCCAACATCAGAAATCAATGGAAAACACGTCATGTCCGACAGCGGGTGTGGACGGCGGTTACCCATCTGTCAAGCTTGGAGACTCATTGAGTTCGTAGAAGATCTCAAGTTAACAGAAACTGTTTCAAACCATATGTGACGTCATTACTACGAAAGATTGTCAAAATTTGCATAAGTAAATGTGTAAGGATGAAACGATGAAATACCGACTTTGGTCCTCTTTCTATTGTAGATCTCTCGAGGGATAATAAATTAAAAAGTCTGTGTTTCTTGTCTTTTCTTATTTTTGGCTTTTTCTTTTATTTTCGTGGGGGATGTTTCTTAGAAACACATTCAGGATAGTTGTCATGGAAACGATTGGAATGTGAGACGAAATTAAAGTATAGTTACTGAAGCGCGTTTGTTTCAGAGGTGGGACGTGATAGGTACACTTTAAAAGTAGGCTGCTTACAATTTTATTTTCATGGTAAAAGTTAAGTGTTTCTTCACTAATGAAGGAAAGTAATGTAACCTTCTGGTAAAATGTCATTCTTTCAAAGAAATTATTTCGAAAAGTTCAATTTAAAAAATGGAAAAGTGCCAAAAACAAAAAAGGACAAGAAGTTTAGGGATTTTGTTTCTAAAAGACGAAATGAAGATATGGTGTTCTTTCATACTTTAATTTAAACAAGCTTCACAAAAAAGGAAAGGGCTGGAAATAAAATTGCTTTTCCTCAAAATATCACTTTTCCTCGAAATTCATATCAAATTTTGGTAGTTTTTACGACAGGGTTTTACTACAACGACAACATTTATCCAGACTTTCTTACATCTCGAGATGGGAATTATTGGCATAAAGAAAACAAGAAAATATGAAGGATGCGAGACGGGAAAGGAAAAGACAATGATAACAATAATAATATATTTGTTTTTACGATTTTAATGAAAAATGTTTTAACACAGAGTGTAGGGACATGTTTCATAAAACGAACCTTCCTTAAGTTATGACACTCTTGGCATTGTAAGACTTCCTAACGTAGTGTGTAGAGAAAATTTCTCTCTTTATTAAGTCTTTGCGAAGACGTTAGTAAATTTTAAGTTAATTACATGGTGCTTGCGATTGTCTGTGGCAGATTAACTGTTTAAATGTGACAGAGGACGCATTCATGATAGTTCCCAATTATCGTTTTTCTGTGCCCAAGTACGATAGTGTCATAGTCCCCCACCCCCCAAAAAAACTTAAAAAAAACATGATCTCTTAGGCATGGCTGCCTGAGCAGGTATATTCGTTTTTGTACAAAAGGGGAGCTATTCTTTGGGGAAAACATGTTTATTGTCCGGAAAACAATGGGACATTTTAGGACAATTTATGTGCATCATTACTATTAAAAAAGGAGAAAACTTTAAGAACAAGTTTTGGTGAGGCAAGTACCTGAGGAAAAAAACATTTAAAGCAACCGATTTTTGATACTTTTTCACTTGTGTTTCATTTCTTTACAGCTTTTATTCGCCCCAAGCAACCTTCACAAACTTGTCCCAAACTTGGAAGTTTTGATTGTTTATGCATTCTAAAACCAGATAATACGATTGATCATTTCCTAAAATACCAAGCACATTTGATTAAATTTTCTTTCCATTTTGTTGTTTCATTTTAGTTTCTGCTACTGCTGGAGTTCCGTATATGCATCGAATCCTGCACGAGGGTTCCTCGACAACAAATGGACTCCACGAAAAGAGAAAACAGCGCAGAATCCGAACCACATTCACGAGTGCTCAGCTGAAAGAGCTAGAGAAGGCGTTCCAGGAGACTCATTACCCGGATATATATAAGAGAGAAGAGCTGGCTTTGAAAACAGATTTGACTGAAGCGAGAGTACAGGTGAGTGCCTTCATCGTTGATCTCTGGGAAAGATTACGAAGCCCAGAGCCAAGGGAGAGGGGGGGAGCAGAAGGTGACACCCCTAGAAAAATGTCGTCCCCAGAAAATTTTCAAGTACCATTTAGCTGTTTAGTTAATGCATGTTTATACATCTTGTCCCCGTAAAATGTTTCGTCACTCTGGAAGCTATTTCGCCCCCGCCCCCTAATTCAGTGCATTGCCTAGCTACAGGCCTGATTATAAAACGATGATGACCGGTGACATAGCTACAGTTTGTGCCTCCCAGTGGGTACTTAAGTTTTTTTTTACCTAAGTAGACTTGTATAGGGATAAACTACACATTTAATTGTAGTATAGACCAAAAGTGTCACTCCCAAAAGTGCCACACGAGGGGGACCTTCCCTGGCCCGTGGTCAAGTGGGCAGGGGAAGCGCCCCGTTGGAAAATTTCGTCACTTAGAAATTTAAAAATTACTATTGCCTGAATACATCTTGAAACCTTTAGCTCCTTAAGATGTTTATCCCCTGGAAGCTTTCTCACCCTCTTCGGAACCTTGTCCGGCTAAGGGTATGTCCCGTACTGATTATGACAGTGACAAGGTTGACAATAACGGTGTTTCCAGTAGCGTTTGAAAAATTTATGAAAATAAGGACGGTGAAGGCGGTGACGGTATAAAGGTTGTTGTAAGGGTTCAAAAGTTGTGCGTGGAAATTCGGAAGCCAATTACTTATATTATTTACATAAACCGATATATAAGATCACTCAGATTATTATTAACGTAGGCTATTTAACATTTTTACGTTCAATTTCTTACGCAGGTCTGGTTTCAAAATCGACGTGCCAAATTTCGTAAGACCGAACGAGCAAACGCCTTAGCAAATTCGACCACTAGTAACAACAATGAAAGCGAGAGCAAACCCGGATGTAACGAAAAGGCAACCAGTGACAATGGTGTGAGCGACGAATCGACAGTAGCTACCGAGACCAACAACAACAACAACAACACTGCTCCCCAAAACAACACCAATACAACGCCATCGAATCCTAACCAAACCAGTCCTCATGCGGCCAAGGCGAACACAACTGGTGGCAGCGGTAACTCGTCTACCGGAGGGGGTGATTCAAACACTGCCAGTGCGAATAACGCAGTGAGCAAGAAGAAGAAATCTGACGATGGCGCTATTCATGCTTCTGTCACAGGAAGTGCAAGCGCTTTATCCGGAAGTGAGTATTATACTTTATATTACCGATATGAATGATTGCACCCTCAGCTTGAAATAAAAAGATATCTTTTCCATTGTAAGGACCCCTGATGTGACCTTTTTGTGAAGAGTGTTTATCATGGGACAAGTCCAAACCAGTTGCTCACGAGTGCAGTGCCACACCATACAAATACGAATAATGCAGGATGCATTGTAAACTTGTTGCTACGCAGAACCTATGTTTTATATATGGTAATTTTGTAGCTTTGCGGTGAAAGATGGGCTACATAACACTGACGAAGGGGTGCAATCTCGCATCTCCCTACAGCAGAAAACTCAGTGAAAATTTAGTTCGTAAGAACTGTGTTGGTTCAAGTTGGTTCTGGGTTAAAGATTAAATAAAGAACAACTTTATAATGAAAAATGAACAATAAAACCAAACATCCTCACAGACACTATTTTTCAGTACGCTAAACGCGTCTTCTTGCAGGAGATACTTGTTTACTATGACTTTAGACATATTAAATAAAGAGACAAATTTTCAAACTGAGATATTTTTGCCCCGTTAGGTCTCGATTATTAATGCGGTAGTGCCATTTCAAGATAATGGATGAAGCTTAATTCTAATGTCCACTATTTTGTACAGACTCCCAATCCTCCGGGCTTAACCCTGGCTCCTCACTGAGGTCTTTCCATTGAAGTCCACCATCATAGGCGGAATCACGGGAGGACACTTCCTGGGAATGCTCCCATAGAGTTTTTCTTTTTCATCACAGTAACTCTTTCCTCAAGTGTCCATTATTTCTCCCCTCTCAATTTTCACACAAATCTACGCTGCTGCCCACCATGGTCAGTCCATTGGGCATCTCGGTGCGTGCCATATGGGAAAAACTTCGTCTTCCCTTGCCGGATAGGCTCCATTGACACGTGAATGTTACTATGACCATCCAATGGCCCTCCAAAGAAAAAAAATATATTCCCCACCTCTGGTCTAGGACAACTGTTTCTTACAACACGCCCTTCGTTTTGTTATTGGATCAAACAAAGTGCAGCCGTTGTAATCACTTGAACGAAACAGGTCACAAAACACGTCAAATAATGATCGAATAACTTGGAATTTATTTTTTAAGTTTACTTGGAAGGTTTTAAGACTTCCTTTGATTATTTCCTTTCTAATTTTCTTCCCTTACACTTTTTGAAAGGTTACAAAGTACTAAAAATTGCCTACATGCATACTTTCATACTCAACAGAATATTAAATGCATTTTCTTATACTCCACATAATGTTTTTCTCTTTACAGTGACAGCCAATGTGTCGGCACCTCTGACCACTTCGAACAGTATGAGCCCATCTTGGTCTACCATAAACACAGCCTCTGCCTCCCAGTCGTTGCATCACAACCCATATTCCTCGCTTTTTCACGGGGCGTCTCATCTTGCCCATCCGCACGCTAGTCCGTCTCCCACGTCCGTTATGCACTCCATTAAAACATCCCACATGAAAAGCGGATCTCACGCAAGTATGTTCCCCCTGAACTACTGAATATGCATAACAGAACAGTCTATGAATGAATAGAGAAGGGTAACATTGGGGAAATTGCTTTTCTTTGGACAAACAGTTTTTCATCATCGGAATGGTGGACTCAACCAGAACATGTTCAACACTGGATATATACTTGGACGAAGGTCAAGAGGACGTGTAACCTCTCATGTGAACACTGAAATACAGAGTTGCACGGTATTAAAATCATAAATAATGTGAAGAAATAAATTCGAACTTTTTAAAGAGAAACTTGAAATAGTCAAATACCATACCGGCTGAAAAGAACAAGTGTCATATTTTTCAAAGATCGTCGAGTATCATCCACACACACAGACAGACGATATACATACGTTAATTAAGCACGATATCTCTTTAACGAGTAAAAATTAAATTTATTATTAACCGTACATTGTAACTTTTCCTGTTTTAGTTTTCAGAGAATATGTAAAGCGATTGAGAAAATTATCACGAACTAATATTATTCCAGCCATCAGTACGTATGTGTACATGTTTTACGTCAGATCAAATCTTGCACTTCTTTCCGTTGCTTTTAGGGTATTTTAGGCCCGTTTACAAAAATCAAACGACTTGTAATGACCTGATTACGAGCTTTCATCAAGAAAGCGATTGATAACTCCAAAATTATTTTGCCGACAACCAAGAACGCAGTCAAGGCTCGAGTGGGGTCAGGATGCCGGGGAGTAGATGTCAAGTTACGTTAAATCCCTTGTTCTGAATGACAGCTGTAAACTATCCTCTTGCTTTTAGCAACAGTTATAGAAAATTAACACATGAAAGAGTCCCAGGGATAATATTTAATGATATAATTGACATAAAAACGTGCAACACACCTTATTCCAAGTTTCCATGTAAACGATCAAAAATGGGATCTAGATGAGTGGTGCATGGGCTTACCCATAAATCTGGACCTGTCAATATAGCTTTAGTACATAGAAAGTTATGGGTGGAAACACTTCACAGATTCCTACTTCACATCCGGTACTTTGTATGCAAAAAACTGCCTCTTAATCAATAAAAATCAACTTGATATGGCTCAGGACCTTCCACTTTTTCATCCATCATTTTCATAAGCCTACAAAACTTGCACTGGGGCAGGGAGGGGAGGGGCGGGCAGCTACAAGATCCATATATACTTTTCAAAGTATAATTTTTTTTTTGCAAAATCATCATTTTACACTTTGAAAAGTACTCTCTGACAGGGTACAGAGGATCCAAAGAAAAGTAAAGCTTTGTACTCTTGTGAAATGACCTAAAGAGGGACGCCCCCAAAACGAACACGGTAAAGATAAACAACGACGATTCAGCTTTATCTTTTAGGAATTTTTGACCATTTTCTTAATTTCATGAGATTTAAATCTTTTACTCGAAATTAAGAGAGGAACCTACCGGTCTTACCTTTGTTTAGTTTGAAGGACTTGGAACTACATTAGAGCATATGTTTAGAAGGGATATTATTTCTGTTTTTGGATGTTCAGTCTTTTAACAAACAAACCAAATCAACAAGAAGGATCTATCTAACAAAAAGAGCTTTTAAGACTACGGATGCCTGTAAATACAAATTTTGTTTATCTAGTAAGCTAACATAACATGTAAATATTCGCAATGTTTATGTATATTTCAGCACCAGCAATTCCTTCATTCAAGTGAAATTTGCAGTTTATTACGTACCGTGATGGTACTTCTTGGTAGCCTTACACTGATTTTAACAAACTGAAAGAAAATTGAGATGATGTAGACGCAAGGTGATGGCCACGTTAGGTGCATGACAGTGGTAGACTCATGATTTGAAAGAGGTGGATGGAAGGCCGAAGGCCTAAAGGACCAGTATCAACATACGAAAATATCGTGACATTGTTAAGTGTGGTTGAACTACTATAAAGTTTTGCAAGGGGCTCAGGCCTCCAGTTCCCCTGGATCTGCCACTGCATGGATATTGTATATTGTCCTATTCAATATTACAACGATGGAAGGATAACAAATCATTTCTACTAGACTTAAAATAGTTTCAGATGGAATTGTTAACAGTACTTTGTGTCTTTTGTGCAATGTTTCTATGTATAGGGAAACAAATAATTAGGATCTTATTTATTTTTCACTTACGTTTTTCACTTCTTTCAATGTTGTCTGTATACGTGTATTCGTCGCCGATTCAAATTTTGAACTAGAACAAAAATACAGAAGACATCAAAATGAGATGAAAACCATCAAATGTTTTGCTTTACTTTTTTGCATCGATTCTTAGCAAATACCAGACCTATTTTTTTTTATGAATAGTCTATTTGTGGCAATGTCCCACCTACAATCTTGGACAAAACTGTTGGGACACTTTGTCATAATATTCTTGAATCTCATTTCCCAGGTTTGCATGAA
>WURT03000028.1:700416-711146 GCA_009936505.3 Holothuria glaberrima
TTGTTAAGAGGGTATATGCTTGACAAAAATACCCTTTCTCTTCTTAAATATAAAAAAGTCTCATGCGATCATCCTTGCTCATTAGATAGTATTGTTAAGAGGGTATATGCTTGACAAAAATACCCTTTCTCTTCTTAAATATAAAAAAAGTCTCATGCGATCATCCTTGCTCATTAGATGGTATTGTTAAGAGGGTATATGCTTGACAAAAATACCCTTTCTCTTCTTAAATATAAAAAAGTCTCATGCGATCATCCTTGGAGGAAGGAGATTAAGTTCGGGATATTTTTTAAGATCAAGGCTACATTAATACCATCTTATAAGTCAGTATTCGCTTCATTCAATGTTAGTATGGTAACATGCCGGTTGCCTTTGATTTGGTTGCTACTACAGAATGTCTCAGTTTTACATGTATCGCACATATATCCTTGTTTTTATGGTGATTACAACCGTTTTAACACTTAAATGACAAATTCCATACCGGGATTGCTGCCAATTATTCACCATCTCCTGTGTGCTAATGATTTCGAAACCTTTAACACCAAATTTAACATACGCTTTATAGCCCCCCGGGGGAAAAGTGTGCTTTTCCTAAGTGCTGCATTCACTCAGTACCAATAAATTTAAATTTACATGTTAAGTTCTTCCACTGAAAATGTAAAATGTCCTGCCTGACTTTTTCATTTACGCAAATAACATGAAATACCTTAATGGACTTTTTAACTGTACACTTAGAAATAAAACTAAGTCCACGCCACAATAAACTAGCGTACATTGCAGACATCTAATGAACAATAACTGTTTTCTATTATCGTTACTTTGCAATTGAGGAATATTGTCTAGCTGGAAAGCGAAAAAAAAAGAGATAAGAAAACAGGGATGATTTTCTGTCTAAATTTACTGGTAAAACTGAAGACGTTACTTAATGGATCATAAAATGTAATAAACCCATTTGTGTAAAATGTGTGAGAGAGACCTAAGTGTTACACCACGTTCCCCGCAGAGTTTGATATCCAGGGATTGTGAAACGTCTCCGAATTCATTTCATTAGAACTTTAACGAATTTTCCATTAAACTTGGATCATGCTTAATATCATTGGCCCAGCGATCGTGAACTTTAAAGACTGATTCTTTCGCAACTTCGGGCGACGTTTGATAATAAGTTTTATTTCACTATTTTTGCCTTTTCAAGTAGTTCTATTTGCAGGTTTGTGAAGGGAAATGAAAATGCGGTATCTTCTGAAAAGTATCTTTATGAATATGCTTCGTTATCAGCGATAGTTAATTGTATTCTATTCCAATCTATTTTAAATTTGTCCAAATTTTCACTATCAAGAATAAAACGGAAGGCAAGTCTTTGGGACCTGAAGTGAAACGGAAATTAGTCGTTCCTGCAAGGGTAAGAAACTTCCTCGGAGTGAGACTCCTCGTCTCCAAATGTCAAAATTCATCCCACACAAGATTTATTGCCGCATTAACGATGAAATGAGCAAAAGAAGAGAGATTCTGTCTTATCTTTTTTTTTCTTCCTCTTTTTTTTTTCTTTTTTTTTTCTTTTTTTTTTTTTTTTTTTTTTTTTTTTTGCTATCTGGTTTCGGTAATCGTGGAATCAATTTCGATACGTTCATAGTATAAGAGAAAGGGGAAATCAAACGCATTAACTGCACTGACATACGCTTATTCTAACTGCCTCTCCTGCTCCGGCCATGCGAGAGGGTTTGCATAGACAAAATTTGCTAAAACAAGAAAACAAAACGACAAGAATTGGGAATGATACATCGGTTTCCGGTTGTCGCTGACAGGAGCTATTCCGTAAACAGCGGAACGAGTTCGCCCGAGGCCAGACGGGAAGACGGCATCGGTGAAGCAGCATACACGTCCCGACCACGAGCTCTACTTATTAAATGCCCTGCAGTGGTGCGTGATAAAAGTTGATCTAACTTCAAAACATATGCAATTAGTAGTATCGTGTACCGCATTTCCAGAAGTCTTTTTCGAAATTTATTTTTCGAATGAACTAAAAAGGCCGGGGTTATGGGAAAACAAAACAGGGATTAAAGTTTTTATTGAGCCATGATGAGCGGAGACAAACGAGGAACATAAATCGTGAAGTCAAATTTTGTGAATTTTTATAAAGCTGAACATCAAGAATGCAAACAGGTAATATCGAATGAATATTTCCCGCAGTCAGGAGGTTCTTACAATTTGTCATCATGTGTGCAAACAAACATAAATGAGGGGCAAAACAACCTCTACCCAAATGATGAGAAATTATTTTAATATATATAATCACCTCAGTGCTTCTGATATTTGAAGTGCAGGTCTAATCTCCCTAAAGTTTCTCTTTGTTTTTGTCAATCAGAAAGAAAAAGGAATAAAAGAAAAAAGAAAAAAAAAACGTTTTAGCAACCAACCGTAAAGGGGAAATAAATCTCATATATATCTAATGATGAAAATTTACAAAGATAAATAGAATCCTGCGATCAGCAAATAAATTTGTTTTTCTTGAAGTATTACCATATAAAAAACTGTTCAATGAAGACTTTGAGCAAGTCTGTAGTGATGTCGTAACAGAGCTAAATAACAAGGAAAAGTTACAATCTTTCTTTCCTTGTAATACAGTTTTAATTTACGGAAACTAAAATGTATGGTTTGGTTCATTCGTTCTCAAAATTTTACAACCTTTTTAAGAATATGACTTAAAAAGAAACTTTTTTTTGACAATATCCCAAAAATAAAAAGCAAAAGAGATAACTATAAAAAGTAGCCTACATAGAAATACCCATGATAAGGGCGTGGCCAGTAGGCCGTTCGGGTATTTGCCTCCGTCCGACTATTGTCAAAAGTAATGGAAATTTCGTAAAAATTTTCTTTGTTCAGTGATTTATCTGAAAGTATGAATGTTTCAAAATTGTTAGTTTCTGTTTTAAATATCTCAAAGATAACATAAAGTATCGTCTTCTACGTCAAAGTGAAGACTTTTTCCAAAACGTTGTTTCCAGATTCCTCATTTTAATGTCCCCTCCCTGGTCCACTTAATTTACCATGGTCACGCCTGATCCAAGCTGTCGTGGTACTATAACATCATAACCAATAACTCCTTCGGGAGTATTTGTTTGGTTTCGCCCCTTGGCTCTTCGCCAGAGAATCGAGGGGACATTTGAAAAAAAACTATGTCAGTATAACAGACGTACTACAAGTCATCACTTTTGCAAATGGCGGTGTTTTATTCAAATATGAATATTGAAATATCTTGAGAAAATTACAAGGTAACATAAGGTTATTTGTTTTAGCTATATATTACCTCTGGTTAATTTACTCAAAGTACATCTGCATCTACGTAAAAGGTTACATAAGATTATTTGTTTTAATTAAATATTGCCCCCTTATTAATTAATTGAAAATACATTTGCATCAACGTAAAGCAGGGCTGTAACCGAGTCTACGTTACCCGAGTCTACCTTACTCGAGTCTACCTTACCCGAGTCTATCTTACCCGAGTCTACCTTACCCGAGACAAAGCCAATTCCGATTCTGGTGTCCCACAATTTCTGAACAAATCTGAGTCTATCATTATCCTAGTCCTGTTTGACAATGTAGCATATAATACATATGGATTCTGTGTGATTACATGTTTGTTGCATTAATTTCATCATTATTAGGAGTCAGCCTAATTTGGTCTACCCAGTAATTTGAAAGACCGGGTGTGATCGACCATTCATTCATAATACGTTGCATCTGTAACAATGAAATTTTCCTTTTTATAAAAGAGGATAGAATTGGCTTCGAAATTTAAGTTCGAATCAGAGTCCAGTAGCGCCCATTCCTGGCCTATTTCGATTCCACGACTTTTCCTTTGAACCAGTTTATAGTCCACTTGAAAGAGTCTTGAGTCCAGAACTGAGTCCAAGTCCAAACTCGGACTTCAGTCAGTGTAATTGTATCACTGCTTATCGTCGCATATGAGATATTTTTATTTCTTTTTCGGACAACAGCAAACAACAGATGGAGAACAGAATGCAGTTTGAATGAGAGGATTCCAAAATACTTTAGGTTAAGAGGATTGTGGATATAAAACTGTCAAATTCGTTTATTTTGATTTAATAAGCATTGCAAATGGACAAAATACTAATTATCTAAATTCTCATGGAAATAGATTAAGGAAAAGTATAATTTACCTAATGACTGTAGTTAGCCTCTTCGTCATGATTCAATATTTGCTAGATACCGACGCATACAAATCCCTGACGTGAAAAGAGAAAAACGAATTTACCTACTGAAAGGTCCGTAACGTAAGGTGTAATGGGCCTATTAATTTGAGGTTGAAGGGACAGTCTGTCAGCTACGATGAGAAAAATAAGCTTTCGGCATTTTATTCAGCAATAACAGCTCCCTGATGCATTTTAAAAATGCTACTATCAAATAAATATAGTTTCTCGAAATTATCAGTAAAGATAACCGATTAAAAAATAACGCTTTTGGTAAAGTATATTTTGTGAGATAGAAAACACTGCACGATTTCTGCTTTTCTCAGTCAAATACATACGTGAAAATTAAGCCGAATTGAATGCTAGGGTTAAACAAATTTCGGGACCCTTTAAAGTATACTGGGGTAATCATGAGTCAATCACTTAACGACTAAAGTGACAATAAAAATATAATAACATTACTAAAATGAATAAAACTTTGCAGTAATATTTTATAATGAGTCTTCCACATTGTGCTGTATTTTGGTGTTTTTTGGGTTGAGTAATCTGTAGAAAATGAATTTTGAAAGGAGGTGACAGTATACAACACAATGTTTATGAAGGAATCTTGAGTCAATCACTATGGAAAACGAGCCGATAAAATACTATTAAACACTACATTTAAGAATTTTAATGTTTATAAACAAAAAAAAAATGTTGTCTTTTCTATCAAAATTTTGACTGAAAGCTTCATGAAAGACATTTTGGTCACCATTTTTGGCAATGTTTTCAAATTTCTAGTTCATTCTTATTCTGAAACTTGGAAATTTGGCCATGAGTCATGTTTTGCTTTGAACTTAAAAAATGGTAAGGCAAATACATCATTTTGATGCTGTTTGAAGAATATGCGTTGTGGGCCATGTTTGTGTTTGAATTACAGCGCGCTTACACGCTGTACTGGCATTTAGAAGGCAGTGATTGACTCATGATACTGATCGACTCATGATTACTTACTATAACAATTAAAGGGGTATATAGGTCTTATGCATATGACGTCACAGACCAGCAAATGCGCCCCTCGTAGCTTAAGCGCGTATCATTGCAATCTATGCTACAAATGCAGGTAGCTGATATTATTAAGTGGGTAGGTAGAGCGTGAGAAGTCTACGTCGTGTATGCGGTGTGCTTCATTGCCTTCAAAATTACGCCGCGTGACGTCAATGCATAAGTTCCTTAAGGTTGCCTTGATAGTGGGTTAATCCACCCATACATTTATTGTGTTATCCTTTGTTATGTCAACCTTTATTTCAATGGGAGGAAGAGTGCTTATGCACCGTGATGGAAAGCAAGAGTTATCTACTTGAAAACGCTGTAGCCAGACAAGGTATTGAAGGGGGGGGGGGTGAAATGGTTTCCTTGGGGCAAAAAATTTTTCAGGGACCAAATGTGTAAAAATGTATTAAGTTAATGGCAACTTGACCGCAACTTAAAACTCTAGGAGGCGAAAAATGTTCAGGAGGCTTCACCCCTCTTGGCCCCCTTGACTACGGGCCTGTGAAAACGTCAATTAAATATATAACTCTGGAGACTAACAGCTTTTCATTTAAAGGTGTAGTTGACAGGTGCTAGTAATTTCTGTAGAACTGTCTCTGTGCAAAGATTCTATAAATTTCCTTTTTTAGAGTTAATAGTCAATGGTAATTACTTATTTTTTACTTTTTTTTATAGCTAATGCTTTCTTATTTGTTTTGTTTTACATTTGTCCTATTGATAAATGATATATTCATACTGGAATTAAAAAAGGACTTTAATATCTGATATGGTCAAACTTTGGAGAGATTATATCTTAAGAGAGAATAAAAGATACTAAAGGGAGGCATTGTGTTTACAATGAAACAATATGACGCATACAGCGAATAGCTTTCACCGTTAGACAACCATTTGGTCTTAACAATGAACTCTACCAATAGCTTTTCTTCGCTATTAAGATACGCGTTACAAGAGTAATGAATGTTACACCGTTGAAATTTTGAAAGTTCAGGTTAGCGAATTAGTTTGAGCTATAAGCAATGATCTTCTTTATGTGAGAATATTTCTCCTTGAAAATAAACTAAACCTGCTATCTTATCATAAATTACCAATCATTCTGTATTTATAAGCCATGGTTTTTAGATATGAAATTTTCTGTACTGAAAATTCAACATTTCCTGGTCTAAATATTTTTCATGGGAAGCGTACCCAAAATTTAACAGCTTTTATACTAGGATCTTTCCGAAAAAGTAATATGTACAGGTTGAACTTCCACTGTCTGAAAGACAGTCTGATGTCCTGCTTGTGGTCAATATTTTAAGCGAAAGAGGAAACAAGGCGAATCACCCTCTCTGAAATTACTGCCTGCCTAAATGACTACCAGCCCGTAAAGGATTATCCCTCAGAGGATCTTAATTTGTGACTATTGAGTAAGTCATCTCGTTTTGGTTGCATGTTAACTTTTGACAGAAAGTAAATCACAGGACTGAAACGAGTAAAAAATATCCAAGGGATATTTGTAATACGTAAGACAGAGAAACAGAAAGGGTCGAGGTGAATAGGCAACGAAGTACCGTTTACTTTATCTTGTGATGATATACATTGTTTTTGTATCATGAAAAATTAAATAAAATAAATTAAGTTACTGATCAATATTACAATTTATTTTGTTGTATGCATTTTTTTTTATCAATCTTGGTCTCTTGGAATTTCCTTTTCTGTTACCGACTAAACCATATTCGCATTAGATTGTAACTTATATCGAAAATAATTACTCAAAAAAACCCTGTAGGAATATTTCTGTAATTAATAGGTATACCTATATTTTGTACGTAAGTGTTTTTCGGCGGTTTTCAGGAAATTACCGGTATGTTGAGTTGTTGACCCTGGAGATGGGAAGCGGGTGAGGAATCTGATAGGAGGACATAATCTTAGATTTATAAAGGCTTAATGTTTAAAACAGTCAAGTCACCATCTCTTGGAATGTACCTTTTACCGACGATGAAACAATCGGCAGCTGTGTTCTTAAAATTCGTGACTTCACCTAAGTGGAACGCCACCATCATTTGCGCACATCATGAAAAGATCTTTGACGTTTGAGCTTAATGGGCCTCATTCCTTTGAGTTTGGGAGGTCAACTGGTCGCCTGGCTCCTCACATTTTGATAGACGTGTTGGGAAATGTATTCACGCAATGCATTATGTGATGGGTCAAAAAGTTAAGTTTGAAATTAACCTTCTCGGCAGTTGTCGATTATGTTTACTTCTTTCGGACGTACACATGTCATTGGTATTACAAGCACATGTAGAATAGGCGTAATACACGTACGCAGGGCGGTCAAGTGAATATTGCGCTTGCGCAAATGAACGAAAAGGTTGCAATGGTACACTTGACCTTGTGGCCCCACTGGAAGTTTTGATTAACCCTACTCGTCTATTTGTCTTCCATCACTTATCTAGGCCAAGGTGAAGGTGAAAGCAATTAAAACGTCGTTACGGACTATAACTTTTACCTGTCATATGTCCCCAAGGCCTGTAAGTCTTACCCGAATATTAAAGTAACAGGTTTAGTGGGATGAAATAGTAAGCAAAATTACGCAGCCCCAGACATCTGATTTCTAATTGTCTCTGGCCTGAATACTTTCAAGAATTGATGACAGCGCACAGAAATAATCGAAACTGGACGTTTGTTTTTCCCTGCCTTGAAATCTCTCCCTACTCAGTCTTTAGTACAAGAAATATACCCTTCACTGTGAGAAATTGTCGTTTTCTTTAACAACTTATACCTACTGATGGCGAAAGTTTGCCTTCTTTGCGTTCCCGCCTCTCTTTATAACATTTCAGATTGCCTAAATTAGGGGGAAGTACTTACATATTTAATAGGCCTAAAGATAAGCTTCATTTTGCACTAATACCTATTGTGTGCATATAGTAAATGACCTCTCATGTCGGAAACTTTCATATTTCACTTCAATAATCAAGAAAAATCAGATTTAGTATTGAAAATATCACCACAGATAAAATGTGAAAACTTTGGTAGTACCGAACTTTTGAGACTCATTTCAAGTGAAAAAAGAATATAATTAAAAACCATGAAAAAGCAAACATCAGTTTAAAATTAACAGTACTCCGTACCTCGAAAGTCCTCGTTAGTTTACCCGCGCCATAATTTTGTTGTAAGTAAACGTATAGATAATTCGTTCCTACAGCAATTCTCATATTATGTGCATCATTGCACACATTTCCTTATGAAATTAAACGCATCCATATTTCATTACGTCAAATTGACAGTCTAGCAAACAGAGTTGATTTTCTTCATTTAACGTAAGCTGCTGGTATGTTACTCTCAATTTAGATCTAAACAAATTTAACCTGCTAGAAGGAAATCAATGTAGCCTTTGTAATTGGCAAAAAAATCAAGTCTATCAATATCCGCAACAAGCGAGAGCAATTTCCTCTGTTACCGTTCTATTGTATATGAGCTTCTCTTTGTTCCCCCAATCGATCGTTCTATCGATGGATCATGTCGCCAACTCCGAAATCAACCCAACGGCGGAGTCGTTACCAATCGACCACTCCATCTACGTCTTTCACCAAAACATTCTCTAATTTATTCTGGGCATGATTTTTTTCTATTGTCAGTGGGCCGAGACTACCGTTCGTTATTTTTTGACTTTTTTTCTTTCTTTCTGTGTACGCAGACCTAGTTACAATGTGTGCTCAATCTCAAACGGAACAAGTGACATAGAAATTGACACAACACTTTGGAATTGTAAAGGATAGGTTAAAACAAAGAATTACATAAGACCTGCCGTCTACCAAAGATTTTACTATAAATAGGGAATCATTTTTATATCCCGAATCTTATGCAGCTTAATTGCTTGCTGTGTGAATGCCATCTTTGTAATAGTTTTCTAAGTCGGAATGTTAGTTTGCTTTATAAAGAGACTTAAGTAAAGTACATAAAACATTCTAGCGGTGAAATGAAAAGTACCATTTTAGACAAATTTTAAAACGCCGTCCCAGCGGATTTCACTAGTGTAGGGTAATTTATGATAAGAAATATCCCAAAGTATTTTAAACTACAAAGGATCAGGTCAGAGCAGTAGTGTTAAGTTAAACTTCAAACAAATTGTGAAGGACATAGTGCAAGTGAAGAGAATGTGTTTATCGTCAAGTTACAGTAAGGGAGGTATACTTTTGTAAAAGAATCATCACATTTCTTTTACTTACAACATTCCTCTTAATAACATTTATAAAATGGTATTGTTACAGCTACCAGGGTCAGATAGCATTTTTTCAAGACATCTGCCATTTCTGATCACATTCTCAATTGAACAGATTGCAAGGATCTGTGGTAGCGACGATTCCGTATTCAAGGGCATCGCAGACCTTGTGATCAAAATCAAAGAAGCCCTAAACATTAAAAAACTCGATCTTTTTTCTTAAATAGACAGCTATTCTAGAGATGGGTCTTCCTCTTTTACAATAAGTTTTGATGTGCATTAAATATCAACTACACTCTAAAAAGCGTGTTTAGGAATTAAACACATTTTTTGCCTTCACTTTGGAAACATGTTTCTATCCTAAACACTCATGTTTAATTCCTAAACACTGTGTGTTTAATTCCTAAACATCATGTGTTTAATTCCTGAACATGTTTAGACTTTAAGAGTGTTTCCAAAGTGGGGGCAAAAAAGTGTTTAGAAAAGTGTTTAATTCATAAACACTGTTTTTACAGTGTATATATCTTGTAACTGTTTGCCAAGAATTTGTATATAAGTTTATTAATTTATCTGAGTATGAAGATGCAATATCTTAGAAAACGTTCATATTTAAAATGATTTTAAGAACATTTCTGTGCTCTTGTATCTGTTTCTGTATTTGTCGTTAATTTCAAACTTCAAGGTTAAACTATATCTCTTTAACTTTTGACCAAGGTGTTGTCATATGAATTTTCTGCATCAAGGGTGACTCCATATGGAGGAGAGGGAAATGCCTCTATCGGGGAAGATCCCCAGTCGGCCAGGGAGATCTACCAGTTAAATTGGGTAGTTTTACTAGATATATAGTAAAGTATGCAATTCCCGACGATCACCAGTCTCCCAGATAGTTTTCTTATTTTTGCTCTTAAGGGGTAGATTCTTCAATAAAAAAACTCCAAATTTTCAAATTTTCTTCAATGACAACCCAAAATTTTAAATTTTCTTCAATTAAACCTTTAAATTTTTTACATTATCTTCACTAACCAAAATGAACATTTTTCTTAAAAAAGGAAACCGAAAATTTCGGCTTTGGCGTTCTTCCTGCGACCCAGTCACTTTTATTGGGGATTTGGGTTGCTGCCCGCCCCCTATCGGGGAGCCCCAACAATCCTTTAAACCGTTACACAACAACGCAACCAGGAGGTTAAACACTAACTTTAAAAACATTCTTTTATGTTTTTAGTCTAAAGGTTTTACATTGAACGTTTTTAAACATGCTTCATTCGAGCTGAAGAAGGCTGATAAGATAG